>VURO01017635.1:21932-56838 GCA_015108175.1 Pelvicachromis taeniatus
TTTTTTTTTTTTTTCCCACCCCCCCCCCCCCCAAACCCCCCACCACCCATTCCTTTTGAGGATTTGTGCAGATACACTCACACCTATACCTACAGCCTTTTTAGTTTGGTGTGTGTGCCTTTGCAGAGCCCTTCCTGGCATGTTTACATAGATAGAAAATTGTTTTACGGTATGGTTTTCACACAGAAAACTGGTCATTTGCTTAGTAATTCTCAGTGACTTATCTGCCTCTTTGCACTTTCCTTTTTTTTACCAGGAGCATCCGAGAGCTGTTTCCTAGCGTCAGACGCTTGAACGTGTACCTGTTTTATCTCGTAGTTCGTATTTATGTTTTACGAGACTGTGTATGTACGTGTGCTATTTGTATCCATGTCTTTGAGGTACTTGATGTAAGGAAATAAATACATTTGGCTTAAAAAAAAAAAAGAAAGAAGAAAAGAATACCTTTGCTTTAACAGTCAGCTTACGTCACACCGTGTGCTCAGATTTTCAGGCGGACAGTAGATGGAGGAAGGAGGCTATGCAGTCCACAGTCTTTCCAAGGCCTGTGACATTTTTCAGCCTCATCTTTGTGTCCACCTTTAGGGCCCTTGCTATATATCAGCATGCCGGGGCACATCATAAGCTGCATGTGGTCCTGTGCAGCAGATCTGACTGGTGCCGTGTGTACGTGCTATGTGTGCAGTGTGCACACTGGCCAGAGAGAGAGAGAGGGAGAGTGAGGGAGAACGAGAGAGAGAGAGAGAGTGTGTCTTCAAAATGGACGCCATACACATATACTGGCTGAGAGCACAGAGAGAGAAGGAATCTGATCCTCTCCTTGTCAAGCCTGTAGGGCTGCATCTTACATGTCTGGTAAAAGGAACACAGCCAGGGTATGTCTGGATGGAGCTTTAAGGCAGTGAGGGACTTGGTTTTCACCAGTGTTTTTGTGGCAGCGAGGATCAGTCCTCTCTGCATTGCAGCATTGTGGTTGAGGAGAGCGGGGAGAAGAGAGCCTGTGTGGCACACCGAGCTGAGCACCCAATCAGGCACCTCCGTGTGGTGCTTGAGCCAATCGGCAGCTCGCAGCCGAGGTTAAAGATTGTCAATTGCAGGAGAGAGCAGCAGGGAGAGAAGGCCTTCTGGGAAACCTGGACCCATCTTTTCCCTCATCCCCCAACGTCCTCAATTGATAAAGATAAAGATTAAAGAATAGGCTGAAGAATCTGTATGTGAGTAAGGAAAAAAGGTATGCCGTTCATTTCCTACATTGAGGCATGATTGTTATGGCAGTGGTGGGTGTGGAAGGGGATGTGTCAGTAGGTTACAGGGTTACAATATGCTGAACTGAACGTGCTGTGATCTCTGATTTATGAAGTGATTTTGTCAGGATGGACAGCAGTGAGTTCCCTCCTGTCTCTCTTTCCCTTTGTGTGTTGTTGTATTTCCTGGCCTGGACAGGACAGGATGTTACAGGGGTAAACTGTCTGAGGCAGTCCAGAAAGGCTGGACGAGGAGGCCAGTACAGCAGTTTCCCTGCACTCTTGTTTGTGCCTGTAGATGTGCTGTATTTCTGGATGTCATTTCATCTTACTGTAGTGATTGAGAAGGTTGAAGGGTGTGGGGGTTGGGGAAGAAGATGATCGAAATGGAAGCAGTATTCTAGTTGGATGAAAACAATACATTCAAAAGGTGTTTTCCTCAAGTGTAAGGGAAATAAATGTGTAAAAAAAAAAACCCTGGTTCATCTGAGCACAGAGGCCACTGCATCTGCTGTGGCGTCAGAGAAAACGGTAATAACAAAAGAATCGAGAACAGAGCACCTGTAAACCAAGGTGACTCAGATGAGAAAAAAACCTGTTGGTTTGAGAGCACATTTCGGATTTGAGTGCTCTTTTTCTCCAACAGCACTGTGGATGTGATCGTGCTTTCCATTATGATACGCTGGCTGGTATTGGCTAACCCGATTATTGAATATTACTGTTTGTTTAGACGATTTACATGCTGTTAACTTGTTGGACGTCGGAACACGCATGACATTTCCTTCCTGTGTTTTTTAATAGTTGCTATTTCTTAGGTCATTGTTGAAAAGTGTCTACTGCTAATAAATGGCGAATGGCAGCACACATCGTACTGCTATTGTCACAGTATTGGTAATTTTAGCTTTACTTGAGATCAACATGTGCACATTTTCTCTGAGCTGTTGGTAAACTGGTTTGCTCTGTCATTTTGAGTCTTCATAGCTGTAAAACATGACATTGTTTTATTAAAAAGCAGTACCTGGATTATTAAATTGTTAAGACTTGTACCAGTGGTCCATGTGTTTTCAGGTTTTAGTATTGTGTTGTACTGTTGAAGTTTTGTCTACTGTATCTTCTAAAGTCATTCTTATTTTTTACCTTTGAAAATCAAAGAAATTATTTCTTCACATGATAAAAACACAACTATTGTTAGACGTACTTTTGGATATCTTTCACATCAAGGCTTTACCTGCAGTTCTTTAGCTCAGCTCGTTTCTTGAAGTACTGAGACGCTTCTTCCTGACTATGTGACCCAATTCAGACTGTTATATAACAAAGTTAAGAAAACCTGACCACCTGCATACCAACTAATGTACCTCACAACTGGACGTCATTAGTAACAGAGGTTATTTTGTATTCAGCAGTGAGTTTGATTAATTCTGGTCCCTTTTCTTGCTTGCACTTTGGTTCAATCATAATTACACTAAGAATGTAATGCTCCTCATACACCAGGCAGTCTCTTTTTACATTTATAAAAATAACGATATGACACATTTTCAGCTGTATGTTACATTTGACTACTCTACACATTTGTGAATACCTCTGGTAATGCTCTTTTCAGTTTGGAAGAAGAAGAAGAGGGAAAAACAGAAGAACAGGCTGTAACAGAAGAAATGGAGATCTCAACACGGTCCAAAGGTAAAAATAAAGTATGCAAAGTATTCAGATGGCAAAGCTCTCTTTCTCCACCTGCGGCATTTCTATACTTTTGATGTGTAAAGTGATTTTGGTTTGGTTTATTACTATGAATTAGATGCACTAACTCCCAGTTCCCAGTTTGAGCTTTTTTAGTGATGCCAGTCAGATGTGTGGGTTCAAGAAAATGATGGTTGTCATTTCTGATCTTTTAGGATCTACGTGCCCTTCTTTTTTTTTGCTTGATCTCTGATTATTGCCTGCAGTTTCAGAGGCTGGTTCAACAGAAAGGATGGCACCAAAAAGAAAGATGCCCAGTCCTTCTCAGTCATCCAACGGTCACTCCTCTGCTGAGACCTCTCCGTGTCCAGTGAAAAAGAAGAAGAAACCAGGTGCTGTTAGCAGCAGCAAAGACCAGGTACCAGTCAGTTTACAGCTGAGGATTTAAAAAAAATAAATTAAAAAAACTATTTTTATTCCCTCATCATAATAGCACAACGACAACTAGTTGATAATATTTTATTGTGATGGTAAAATTGATGAAAATGTCATCAGTCCAAAGTTTTTCAAGATACAGTGGAACCCCGGGTTACAAGTTTAATCCATTACAGAACCGAGCTCGTAACCCGAACAAATTTTCCCCATTTAAAATAATGGAAATGACATTAATCCGTTCCAGCCCTCCCAAAATGTCCCCAAAATATCATAAATAATGGAAAAAAACATGTTTTTAAATAAGAAACAAACATCAAAATACTGTATTAGTAAATATAGTTAAATAAAAGATAAACCAATTTAAGAAAATATAACCATACCTTGGCGGCAGACGATTGCAGTTAACGGAGAGCGGCTGAGGAAGGGAGGGAGGACTAGATACGTATGGTACACATACGGTAAAACTAAAACAACACTTTCTTAAACTTCTAAAAAAACTAAAATTGCACTTTCGTAACTGCATGAATTGTAAAAAAAATATTTTTTTTCTAAACTTTAAACTTATCCTATGTACACTTAACATTACGTAGGAAGGCAATCATAATCATCTGTTTTTGCCTTTTTGGCTGCATTTTCGGCACCTTCACATAAAAAAAAACCTAAAATAGTACTTTCTTAACTGTACGTACATACGGACTGAGCCAAGCAGGTGTCATCATAAGGGATTGAAACGGCTCTGGGTAGAAGGGGTAGAGGTTTCCGGGTAAGAAAGGCAAAGCGGAAACTAGCGGTGATGTATCGGAGCTCGGCTCGTAGAACGGGCAGAAATTTTGTTCGGATCGCGGCTCGTAAACCGAATTTCTCGTATAGTGAGCTCCTCGTAACCAGGGGTTGTACCACTGTACATTTATATAGTTATCTTAATTAAAGGGTCATTTTTCACAGATCACTACAAAAATATTTTGTTTCTTACCAAGTTGCACTGGTTGTAAAACTTTTAAGGGTTTTAGATGATACAAAATATTTAAGAAAGAATCAATTGTTACTAGAAAATATTATTATATGTCACTCTGAATTTGTGCTTTTCAATATATGCTGTTAAATACCCTGCACTAGCCAAAAAATATGGCTACTGTATCATTGTATGACTTTAAATTATGTCATTTCATTCACCAGTGATTTTTTTCCTAAAGGTCTATACCAGATTCTATTTAAGAGAGCAGTGGACATTGCCCCTTCTCAATGTGACAGCTACAGCATTCATTAAGTTTAAGTCAACTCAGACTTCAATAAGATAACAAGATCATTCTTTTGTGATGTACTGTATCGTTGGGAACTTTCTGATCGGGCTTATAGAAGATTTAGCAGCCATGCCCAATATTTTTGATGTCTGTCTCTTTGTTTTGATCTTTAGCTGATTAATATTGTTAATGCCTGAGTATTATGTGAAAATGAAGTCTGTGCAGCTGTGATTTTTTTTTTTTTTTTAAAAGAAGCTTTTATAGCTGCCAGTAAAATTTCCAACAATCTGTACTATAATTATTATATGATTACTTGTGGCTTATGATTTAGCTTGCATTGCCATGTGCTTTGCTTTGCTTGCTTTCTGCTCAAAGGAGATCACAAATTCACATTAGGTAAATGATTGCTGGTAAATCACCTTGCCCATTATGTTGTCCTTTGTAAATAATTAGTTGTCCCCACAACCTTGATTCCCATTTAATCAAGATTGTCCACACTATTTAACCCTTTTATGTTAATAAAACACAGACTGAAATCACAGAATGAAGCAAGTTACGTTACCTAGACTAACTGGACTTGTAATTCTTCAATGGCAGACTCATAAAGCAGCAGCTAGTGTGTAACACAGTCAGTCTGTGTTTTGGATGGTAACTTTTGTGCGCTTTTTGTCAATGCTTTGCATGTCTGCTTGGCGTCTCTAATCTCTGGCCTGATTTTGATCTCCCCCAACTTTGTGTTTCTTTTGCCTGCATTCCAGTCAGAACTAAGACATGGTCCCTTTTACTATGTGAAGCAGCCAGCACTCACCACAGACCCTGTTGATGTTGTACCGCAGGACGGCAGGAATGACTTCTACTGCTGGTTGTGCCACCGCGAGGGCCAGGTGCTCTGCTGTGAGCTCTGCCCCAGGGTGTACCACGCCAAGTGTCTCAAACTACCAGCCGAGCCCGAGGGCGACTGGTTCTGTCCGGAGTGTGAGGTACTCACTCAGGAATGTCGAAAGTATATTAGTGTTGTAAAGCGTAGTTTAATCCTGTAGTTATATTGCCTTAATAGCGTAAGGCCAACCAGTAAGTATGGACTGTAGATGACGAAGATAGGTTGTCAGGCTTTCGTATTTTCAGTGCACACATAACAAAAGTGTTCGTTTTCTCCTGGTGTCTTTTAGAAAATAACAGTTGCCGAGTGTATAGAGACTCAGAGCAAAGCCATGATGATGCTTACTATAGACCAGCTGTCTTACCTGCTAAAGTTTGCCCTGCAGAAGATGAAACAACCAGGTGTAAGTATTCTGTTATTGTATTTGTGTTTCCAGCAATTCGTGCTGCTAAACAGTTTGGAGGCACAAATTTCTTTCCCATGTGTATGTTCACATGCAGTATATCACTGGGATTTTGCCATGTCCTCTTTGCTGACCAGTGGATTTTTAGACTCCTCTTGCAGCCAAAAGACACTGTACTACCATCTGTCATGTCAGATAATCTGCACATCCTGAGGTGCAACCTCCTCACAAACTCTATCAGTCCAGCATGGTATAATATTGATTTGCATGTGCTAATAATTTCTAATAACACAACTAACAATCATTTGATAATAATGGGCCTGACATGGCTGGAAACCGTGAAAGTAAATATCCTAGCTGGTGGTGAGGATACAGCTGCCCCTCTCACTCTCTTTCAGGATCATCCCCGCTTGTCATCTCGCTCCCCCCATGCAGCTTCCACGCAGAGAAAGACTTATAATTGGGTAATCAATTACACCACTAACAAGACCCCGTCATGATTTCTTCCTCCACTAGTATTCCTCCTTCTGTTTGAAGCGGCTTGTAGAGCTTTTAGTAGTAGCATGGTGGTAGCATGTTGGTTTGTGGCAGAGGGGACAGGTGTGGAAAAAAGAAGCGTAGGTTTAGTTTGTTTACCTTCACTCTCTTCTCTGTTTACATCATTGTAGACTGAACCATTCCAGAAACCCGTGTCTCTCGAACAGCATCCTGATTATGCAGAGTATATTTTTCATCCTATGGACCTGTGCACACTTGAGAAGGTAATACGCTAAGCAGTTGCGATGAATTGATAGCGTAAGTGTGGAAACGTTGAATCATTTGACATTTGAGCATCGTTTCTTTTGTCACCACAGAATGTCAAAAAGAAAATGTATGGCTGCACAGAAGCCTTTTTGGCGGATGCAAAATGGATCTTGCACAATTGTATTATATACAACGGAGGTAATGTGTGATGTGTGAGCTGTATTACACTTACGGTAATAACTTACAGTTATGGTATAATCAAAAAAGACTATAGTAATGTGCATGATGCATGACTGTGTTAATAGCTGATAATTACACTTTGCTCCGATTAGTTGATAATAACGTGTTATTAGAGTGCATTTCCGCATAAGGAGAATCAACAGTAACTCTGACTTATCTAAAAAAAAAAGCAATATAACTAAAAGATTTTTTAAAAAAAACTGTAAGTTAATTGTACATCCTTATTTCAGGCAACCACAAACTTACAGCTACAGCTAAGGTGATAGTAAAAATCTGTGAACACGAGGTAAATATTACTTTTCATTACGGGTAACACTATGACACCTGAAACTTAATTCAATCATCTTTTCATGTTCATGAATTTGTTTTGTTTTCAGATGAATGAGATTGAAGTTTGCCCCGAGTGTTATTTATCTGCGTGCCAAAAGCGAGACAACTGGTTCTGTGAGCCTTGTGTAAGCTGAGTTACCTGACGTTTCTGCTGATCATGCTATCAGAACCTATTCAAGTGTTCAAATCGCTAGAGTTCAACTGTAGTTGCAGTGTTTTACTGTGTGTCTGCAGAGTAACCCGCATCCTCTGGTGTGGGCCAAACTGAAAGGCTTTCCATTCTGGCCTGCTAAAGCTCTGCGGGACAAAGATGGGCAGGTGGATGCTCGCTTCTTTGGGCAGCACGACAGGTATCAACCCTTTGCTCAGTCTTCGTGTTAACACCATAGACACTATATTGTTGATCTTCTTCTTTCAGGGCCTGGGTTCCTTTAAACAATTGTTACCTCATGTCGAAGGAAATTCCTTTTTCTGTAAAGAAGACCAAAAGCATTTTCAACAGTGCCATGCAAGAGATGGAGGTCTATGTGGAGAATATGAGGAAGAAGTTTGGCGTGTTTAATTACGCCCCCTTCAGGACGCCGTATACGCCGGACAATAATTTTCAGATGCTCCTGGATCCCTCGAACCCCTCGTCAGGTCTCATCAAACCTGAGAAACAAGAGAAGATCAAGCTGAGTTTTGATATGACTGCATCGCCTAAAATTGCATTGACCAGGACCTTGCTACCTGGGGCTGGGGTGGGAGGAAGCGCGGCAGGACGGCGGCTCCCTCTCACTGACATGCCTCGCTCCCCCATGAGCACCAACTCCTCTGCTCATACAGGTTCAGATGGGGAACAAGAAACAGCCGACAAGTCCCAGACAAAAGCATCAAACAGCCAGTTCAGTGCAGGAGAAGAGTCCATGGACTGCACAGGTGTGTGAGTGCCACTCTAAGTCCTCCCCTCCACCAACTGTGAGCAGTATGTTGCTAGCAGATGTGGTTATTCAGCAGATTGGTTATATCTACTAATATTAAACAACTGCGATAACATAAATCTTTTATAAATACTTTTTTTAAATATATTTTCAGAAAAATACTCAACATCAATAAGCGTTGCATATGTCTGTCTGCTTATATCTGAAATGTGTAGACAGTAGATCTCATTTCAAGTCAAATATCTATCTACAGTCTCACCAGCTCATCCTCGACCTGGTGGTTCAGGCGGTTCCTTGGACAGCCCAAAGTCATTACGCTCTCAAACTCCTGGCCTCCCGAGGCAGGAGAAGACACCACAGACAGGAAGCATCCTGAACCTTAATCTAGGTGAATCCTTTATGCCTTTGTGACACAAACTACAACACACAAGAATATGTTTAAAATTGTCTCCCTCTGTTTTAAAAGGCAAGTTAATTCTTTCCTCGTTGTTCACGTACACATGCATATGCTCTAGATCGAAGTAAAGCAGATATGGACCTAAAGGAGCTGAGTGAAACAGTTCAGCAGAAACAAGGAGCCACAGCTGTCCTCACATCTCCAAAAAGACAAATCAAGAGCCGTTTCCAGCTGAACTTAGACAAAACCATTGAGAGTTGCAAGGCCCAGTTGGGTTAGTAGAGTTACTAGTGGACGCTATTTTTGTATTCCTGTATGTTGATCATTTGTTACCAGTGCCATAATTGAAATATTATTTGGGGTTTTGTTGTTTTTTTTTGTCCCAGGACACATTTTATTGTGATGTGACGGCCTCTTTCATTGCTTTGTAGGTATTGATGAGATCTCTGTGGATGTGTACAAAGGTGTTGAACACAGTGACTCAGAAGAGACTGATAAATCTGACTCCAGTGACAGTGAGTATGGTAGCGATGAAGAGAAGACCAAGAATGAACAAGACACAGCACCTAGTGAGGAGCCCCAGAAGGAACCTACCAAAACTAAAGTCAAAGACCAACCTTCCCCCAGCAACGAAGAGGAGGGTAAAGATGATTTACTTGTAGCAACTGAATCGGCAGCCGGCGAAGCCAGTGTGACGGTGTCTGACGCTCAAACTAAAGAGAAAACGAGCAGTGAATCAGAAAAAGAGAGCCCGGAGAAAAGCAAAGCACCTCCAGAATCACCTGTTCCCAGAGAAAAGTCTCAGGTGAAACAAGAGACAAAGCAGACTGTGCCAGTGGAGGACTCTGACTCAGAGAGGGAGCTGGTTATTGATCTTGGAGAGGAGCAAGGTGGCAAGGAAAGGAAAAGGAGAAGAAAAGAAAGCGCTTCTGTTAAAGATTCAACTACTGGTAAAGTTGAAGGTGACAGTTATACTTTCTCTGTGTGTCTGACTAGAAATTGTCTAACACTTAATATTATATTCCTTATTTTGTGTAAAGCCTATCAACTTTGGACGGGGAAAATTGGCAAATAAGACATGATGTTTTTTCCTGTAGGTAAGGCTCTGATAACATCAACGCCCCCATCTCAAAACAGCACGGCGCCTTCCACACCCCCGAGTGTTTCCATGCAGTCCCCTGTGGCCATTCCAGTCACTGTGGTCTCCTTCACTGCTCCTTCTCCTGCAACCATTAGCCTCGCGTCTGCGTCCAGTGCCACTGCAACGCCCCCCCCTTCCACTTCCGCTTCGACCACTCCGGCTTTGAAGAAACAGCGCCCTCTGCTGCCTAGAGAGACAGTGCCAGTGGTACAGAGGGCTGTAGTGTGGAATCCCACAGCTAAATTTCAGACCTCGTCCCAGAAATGGCACATGCAGAAGGTGCAACGTCAGCAGCAAAACCAGCAACCTGGGGCAGCAACACAACTGCAGGCGTCATCTCCCAGGCAAGGCCAGACGCAAGTGCTAACCCAGACCCAGGCAGCTGCAAACGGCTCGACAGCAGTCTCCTCTTCAGCACAGCAGTCCTCACAAAGCACACGCTATCAGACCAGACAGGCGGTTAAAGGTACAAAACAAGCTCAAAACAAAGTCAAGATTTCGCCACGTAAGAGTGATTGGACAATGTACAGACGTAAAGAGCAAAAGTATTGAAAAATATTACAATTTAATATCTAGTGAAAAAGTTCTAGCTGCATATTTCACCATGTTAATAATAGTGTTTCTCTTTCTAGCTGTTCAACAAAAAGACACCCTGCTCAGCACGTCCACTTCAGCTGTCACGCTGGTATCCAGTAGCCCAGCTTCCGTCGCCATGATGGCAGCGTCCAGTTTAGGCACGGCTGCTGCACCTTCACCAGTGGCAACAGACCTGTATATCCCAACTGCCTCAGCAGATGTGGCTGCAGACATTGCCAAGTACACAAATAAAGTTAGTGCATATTTTCTTAGACAAGTCCTATCAGCAGTTTGTTTTGTGTTTGTGTAGTTAAAATACACAAGCTACGTTAGCACTTGATAACTTTAAAACTACATATTAGTGACAGAACAACCTTTGTATTATTAGTCTGGGTGAGAGATAAAGTATATATATTTTTAATTACGCATCCTCATAAAATTGTCTTCTTATTTTCAGATAATGGATGCAATTAAAGGTACAATGACTGAAATCTACAACGACCTATCAAAAAATCCTTCAGGGAATACAGTAGCAGAGGTAGGTGGTTCCTCTCGGTTGCGTATAGGCTGAAAACAATTCAGCTCATTTCCTTATCCTCGTATGCCTTTATCTGTTTTTTTTTTTGTCTGTTTTTTTACACAGATAAGGCGACTGAGGATTGAAATAGAGAAATTACAGTGGTTGCATCAGCAAGAGTTGTCCGAAATGAAGCACAATCTTGGTGTGAACTTTATCAGTCAGCTACTAACCGTGCAGTCTTCTTTCCCCTCGCACTGTACAATTAGTGTTTGGTCATGCTTGTGTTCTTCAATCTAGAGCTTACGATGGCAGAGATGCGGCAAAGTCTGGAGCAGGAGAGGGAGAGGTTGGTGAGTGAGGCGAAGAAACAGATGGAGCTGGAGAAGCAGCAGGCAGTGGATGAGACAAAGAAGAAACAGTGGTGCGCTAACTGCAGGAAAGAGGCCATCTTCTACTGCTGCTGGAACACCAGCTACTGTGATTACCCCTGTCAGCAAGCCCACTGGCCAGAACACATGAAGTCTTGCACTCAGTCAGGTAACAGCACACGTCATCACTAACATGCTGATGATCATATTGACAAAACCAAAGACTGTATTTTCTTATAGTCTCCATTTGCATGCCTGTGTAACCACCATTCATTTCATAGTTATAATTAGTTTTTTTATTTTTGTTTTATTTGTAGCCACGGCTCCACAGCAGGAACCCGAGGCCGAGCCTACAGCAGACCTTCCAAATAAAAGTTTAGGGCAAACTACCGCTGGTCCAAACCCTCTCAGAGACACACCAGCCTCTGCGTCATCGTCAGACAAAGACTGTGAGGCGGAAAAGAGCACTGACAGTGTTGCCGTCACTTTGTCATAACCACGCTTACCATACTTGAAAATGTAAATGTACATTACTTTCCTCCCACTACAATAATATGTCCATGTAATTTGTTCTGTTCAACAGCCTTTTCCAAATTGAAAGTGAAAAAACAAACAAACAAAAAAATCAAGGTATTTTTTATTTATATAATTCGTTTTGCCTTTCAGGCGTCACATGGTTCACCCACTGCAGAGTGGTGTAAAACAAGACCAGAGAGTGCAGCCGTTTAAAAAAAAAAAAAAAAAAAGCTTACAGTGTATGTTCTTGCACTCTCTTGCTGGTCTTTATAGACAGCTGCCAGTATAAAGAGCTTAAGAGCATGCTTGAGTGTCATAAAACATATCAGTGGTGTAATGGACAACAGTTAAACCATTTATGACTACAGAAATGTAACCCGTGTTAATGAACCACCTCAGTTGTAGATTAGCGGACTGCTGACAGAAGTGTCTGTAAGTGACCTATTTTGTATTTTGTGTTAATTTATTTGTTATTCTATTGTTGCCTGTTGTATACTGCATAGAAAGTAACAAATACACACATTTTAAACAAGCTGTTTTATATGATTACAAAAACAGTCTTACATTTGATCTTTTGGTTGTCTCTGAAGTTGAGAGGAACCTTAGGGTTTGGCTGAATGTAAATGTTATAAGACTACGAAACAGCTGCGGCACATTTTAATATTTGAACAATTCCATAACCTGCATCAAATGCCCCAACGTAGAAGTTTATAGGCCTATCAAAAACAGACTTTTGACAAGTCAGAATTGTACAGTTCTGTGTAAATTGTGATAAAAAGAGTAAAGTAAAATAGAAAAGAGTTGTGACTGTACTATATTTTAAATATCAGCTCGTAATAATAAGAGCTCATTTGGTGAACATTCACATCTTGGGACAAATAAGTATACTGTTGATTTAGACTTATTTAAATCCACTAAGTTTAGGACAAATCACATTTTGTTAAAATTACAAAAAAACAAAAACAAAAGATAGTCATATCTTTTCCCGCCGTTTGTAATTGGTTACGTATAGACGGAACGTCAAGCTTTGTTTCTGCTTAGTTTTCCTCCTGACCATTGGGGGCGCTGTAGACACAAAGCGTTTTGTGTAAACCGTCAGCCATCTGCTGCAGTCAGTTAGCTCCAAAGGGAATGGAAAATGGAGGACTGACCCATGAAAGAGCGAAGGGACGTTATCCGTATTTATAACGCATGGGTGGGTAAAATACTGCAATCTAATTTATTTTAGTTGCGTTATATTTATTTTTGGCGTGTGTTCGTGGTTTTGTGTTTTGTTGCTGCCAAAGATGTCTAAGTTCAGGTATCAGAGGCGAGGACGTTGAACACGATTCGGTCACGATAGCTTCAGTACAGTTACGCTTTTAAATTAGACTTCAGTTGGTTACATTGGTTAAAATTTGAGTTTGCTACAAAATACGTGTCTCGTGTGGTTTGTCGTACTATTTGTTGGTCTTTTAACGGCTACCTAAATGCTAATGGTTTAAAGTTAAATTTGCCGCTAGCTTGCCCATGCTGGCTATGGCCAGCCGCGTTAGCTAAGCTTACTGGCTACAAGTGCACGTTTTGCAACACGCAGTTTCGCATTGTGAAACAAAACTAAAACGACTACAATAACCTAATAATATAAAGGTAGCTTCGGTTTTATAGAAATGGTTGCGTACCGAATCCCACTTAATATTTCCTCGCCGCTTGTGGCACTCCGTTTGTAGTTTACGTGAGCTAATGATAAATGGCTAAGTGGTTGGCGGAATGTTGAATGTTTTGCGGCCGTCACTGGAGATGTAGGAGTGAATAACGGGTAATATGCTGATTTTCCAATACCGATTTGGTAGCTTGTATTTCTGCATATCAGGTTTGTTTGTTTGTTTGTTTGTTTTTAAACAGTATTCATGTGACAGTGTGGTATGCCGTATTGTAATGAAGAAATTAGATTATATCATGCGTCCTAAGGCCGTGTGCAGTTAGCCTTTTAAGTGTCGAGCAGCGACTACTGAACACGAATATATCTCTTCCGGTGACCGCTATCAGGCAATATTTTAATGTAAAGTAGATGCCTTAAATACGTTTTTTCCCTGTATAAGTATATACGCAATATTATCTTTTAATGTGAAATTTTATTTTCGTCATGGCCCCTCCCACCTTCCTTGGTTACAGTGGTCCTCCCATTCACGTGGCGAGATGTCGTGACCACAGGCATGCCATTGGATAAAATCCCGTTCAATCACACTCGCAGTCTTTGGGTGGATCCCCCCTCCAATCCATCGATGGCGGTGCAGTATGCAAGGCTTTATAAAAACGCTAATTTCAGTAAACTCAGGCGTCCATTGCATAAATATATTGCTGTTAGAAGGTTTTGCACAATTGCCAAATGTTTCTGGCTTAGTGTAACTTGTCTGAAAATGGCAAACTTGCGTATTTGTAAAGTGTTCGGTTGGCCTACTTATGCTTTCAGATTAGAAAAGATTATTTCATCCATTTGCCCATGCTCTGAAAATGCAGAAGTCACTTTTTAAAAATATTATTAAAAAATCACATTTGTTATTTTTTGTCATCACACCATTGTGCTGCATGTCTGTTTTATGTGAAGCCTGAAATAAATGTATCCTAACTTGTGCTTCCTTCCCTGTGTCTTTCAGGTTCTCTAACCTCATACCAACTCTGATGATTTGGGACTTATGTGAAGCATTTTTGTTTGAAGAACTGCTTTGTTAGACATCTTCTGAACTGCAGGTACAGATATTGGTTTTCCCCTTGCCATTATGTCTCCTTAAATCAGGATAGCGGTTCTGACTTGGGAGAGTATAAATTCTTGTAACTCAAACTACCAAGAACAATAGAAAAAAAATCTGAATTTTATCGGGAGACCAGAAATATTTGTTTTAGGCTTGTGAATAGCTGAGGTTAATATTGAGTGTTAAGTATAAGATTATAAAGTGTAATCATATTCTTAGACTCATAATTTATTAACTTTGTACGTGTATTTAAAAGCAAAGTATGTGGTTAGGATTTATTTTTTAAATAGTTATTCCAACCGTGGCAACATTAGTTTTAGAGGATATGCATCACTGCCTTAAACAGAGGGATGGTTACTGATTTTTATTTATTTATTTTTTAGACCTTGTGATTTTTTTATTTTTTTTAAACTATGGCATAACAGTACTAGAAGGATCGCAGAGCATAGACTCTATAGAATGACTGTGTTTATTCTGTTTGCCTAAATTATATGAAGATGTTTGTGCTATCGCACCCGTTTCCATAGGGTGCTCTACCTGTGATAGCATTAGTGTCACATGAAAAAGTGTCATAACATACACTCTGAAGAGCTGCACTTTAAAAAATAAAAAATGCAAAAATTACTTTTGAATTTTTTATTTGGGAGTGTAAATACAATAGAATATAATATGCATGACTAAGAATGATTGAGGTATTTAGCAGTCCCAGTGCTACCTTGATCCTGGCACCACTCAGAAATTTTCATATTGTAAATTGAAAAGAGTGACTCATAGTCGGTCTCTTGTTCTTTTCTCTGAACTGTAGACATTAATTTTGAAAATAGTGACTCCATCATCTGTGGAGGGGAATGTGAGCCCTGAGCTCTCTCTAGCCCCTGAGCCAGAGCAGAGCCGGGACCGCATGGATAGCTGCTCTCAAGGTATCTTGAATGAGCTTTTTTTTTTCCCCCACAATGCCTTGTTTTAAAAAGTAAAAATGGGTACAGTTGTGGTGTCAGGGTCTTTGATTTTGAATGTGGTTAGACATGCGGTAAGTATGGGCCATGTCAGAATTGAGCAGTAATTTTTATGTTTTCTTTAGTTTTTTTGTCTTTGCATGCTTGCAAAACATTCCCCTTTTCTTTCAGTGTTATGCTGATTTGATATCAATAATGGTTGTTGTTCACAGGCGTTGGAGAAGGGCATAGTGAGAAGGAGGAACAGTTTTACCCTGAAAGTGAGAATGTGGCAAAACAGTTGGTAGGGGAGCCGGATAAATCTTCAAAGGCCAAGAGCGAGCTAAAGAAGACTTGGGGTTTCCGTCAGTCCACCATTGCAAAGAGAGAGATGCCAGTGGAAGCGGCAACCGACAGCCCTGAAACACGCTGCCCTGTGCGCCGTAGTGGCAGACAGCCTAAACGTACTGACAAGCTAGAGGAATTCCTCTTGAATGCCAAAAGAGCATCAAGAAAGAGTGCCCCTCCCAGTGTGGAAAGTGGAGATCCTCCTTCACAAACCCCAACTGATGCAGAGACTGCCTCAGAGGCCAGCTTTGATGGTAATGCTGATTCCAAGGCCACTGAGGACAAAGCAGAGACTCCTGAGAGAAGGACAAGGAGTGGCACAAGGAAGCAGACTCAAAAGAAAGGTCGAAGTAGTGGCAGACAGACCCGAGGTTGTGGAGCAACGGTGAAAGATGAGGGAAGCTCTGAGAATGATGAAGACAGTAAAGATGCTGTCAAGAAGGTACAGGATAACAGTGAGGAGAAAAAAGAAGAAAAGAGCGATCCCACTTCTGAGGCTGTAGGGAGTGTCAGTGCAGCACAGACTCAGCCAGAGGACAACTCAGAGAAGAACGAGTTTGCTGAGGAGAAGAATGACGATAAAAATGACGAACTTGAGAAGACTGGCGAGGATGGTGCAGACAAGGATGCAGCAATGCAGGGAAAACGTGGACCAATCAGAACTTATGTCAATAAAAAGAAGGCAGCTAATACGAACATTACGCCTGTTAATGCTGCCGACAACAGGAACAATGCTCCTGTAAAGAAGGAAGAAAAGCCTAAAGCTAGCCAGAGTGCTGTGAAAACATGGAAGACACAGGAGGAGGAGGAGGAGGAAGAAGAGGAGGAGGAAGAAGATGATGATGATGAGGAGGATGATGATGATGATGAGAATGACTCATCCACATCTTCATCTTCAGTAGATTCTGATGATGGAGGTTATGACCCCAATGCACTTTACTGCATCTGTCGTCAAAAGCATAACAAAAGGTTTGTTTTAGTCACTCTTTAACCTGTAGTGCATAAACTTGTTTTTGTTTCTCTCTGCTGTCTCTTAGTTGCCCCGTAGGAATCGTTTCATACACAAGTTAAAAAAAAAAAAAGTTTTTAATGACTATAATTTGAGTGTCTTAATATTCACTGCTCACCAGGTTTATGATCTGCTGTGACCGCTGTGAAGAGTGGTTCCATGGGGACTGTGTGGGAATCACTGAAGCCCGTGGACGGCTGATGGAGAGAAACGGAGAAGACTACATCTGCCCAAACTGCACCGCTAAGAAAAACCAGGTGGTCAGGCCTGCCACTTCTATTCTCTCTACAAATATTGAAGTTGGGAAGCCCAATGCATCAGAGGCATTACAGCCGACCAATACTGCCACTCCTCTTGTCACCTCGTCTACAAGTGCTGTTAAAGCTAATAGTGCTGGAGGAGACTCCAGTCTGTCAGCTGTCCGAGCAGCACCTTCATCTGCACAAACTACTGGTACTGATGAGAAGGCAACAGAGGACCTGGGTATCAAAGGAAGGATAGAGAAGGCTACTAATCCAACGGGAAAAAAGAAGATAAAAATCTTTCAGCCGGTAGGTCTTTGCAGCTGATATGAATGTAAACATTTTTTTAAGCCACTAAATTATTTTTTGCATATCTTATTATTAAATACATAACAGTGGAATTTTAAGTGCAATCCTTAGTTTAATTTGATGCTTAATGATTTAATTTCTCATTTGATGCCATATATCAGTTACACCAACTATTGCTGCTTTTTGGGTGCATAAATGTTGGTTATTTCTTTTAAAGGAGAAATTATGTGCTTTTAATTATTTTTGTCACATGTCCTACTACCATGGTGCATGCTCTGATTTTTAAAATAATGAGGCCAGTATATGTAGATGTAATACCTGTGTGCCCAAAGTTCAAGCTTCAGACTGCTATAAATGCTCTGTTTGTGGTTTTTCTACTGTTGGATCTGTCTGATGTCATAAAGAGGGCATATTCTCAGGTCCATTTTGTTCAGACCTTCCATTTGTGAAGGCCAGCCAGCTAGAAGGGGGAGGGCTTCACCAATGGTCAATTTAGGATAAATTAAAAAAAAATAATAAATTAATATATAAATCACACAAAGCTGCACTTAATTATAATAGAGCTCAAGGATCAAATATATGTAGCTGAAAATGAGCACAGTAGTCATTCTTGAAAAGAATGACAGGTTGTAATAATTGGTGTCAGGTGGGGCTCTTGGCACAAATTTCTGGTGAGAGATTTACATGTTTTTCACATGTAAGTGTATAGACAAAGATTTAAAGCATGGCAAAAAGAAGCCTACCTACAGTAGTTTGAAGCTCAAAATTCTCTAAACACTATTACGAATCACTATTAATAAAATGATTTGTAAATTGTTTGAACTGACAATAGTGCAGTGAATATCAGTAGCTGTTAATTTTATTTTGTACTGGCTTGGAGCAGGCAGTACAGCAGCAAGCTCAACCAAAGGCAGAGAAGGCCACACCGCCTGTTGAGAAGAAGGCAACAGAAGGCACACCAGAAGTCAGAGCCCCACCAGACACAGAACAGAAAGTGGCATCACACGTGGAGGTGAAAACGACCCCGACAGTGGAGGTTCCAGGGGACAAGGCTGAGCAAAAGGCGGATGAGGAGTCTTCCCTCTCGAGATGTATTGGACCTGGCTGTGAAAATGATGCCCAACCCGACTCTGTGTACTGTGGAAACGACTGTATCCTGAGACATGCTGCTGCTGCGATGAAATCCATCACTGATGTCAAAGAGCCCAAGCAAAAGGATAAGGCCAAGGCTCAGAAAAAGTCCACACTAAAGGTAACACGGATGGCCTGAAATGATGACGTTTGCCTGGTTTTAAAGCAATGAATAATAATTCGCTTCCCAATTAATTAATTAAAAGTTATTCGATAGTCACCAACACATCAATCTGTTATTTCACAGATAGAAAACTGAATCACTTGGAAGCATATGACTCCCAATATGTCATAGTCATTCATTGAGTTTTCATAATGTCTTGACACATATGAGATATTATCTAAGTGATTGTTTGTTTTTTATTTGCTGAAGTTAACCAGATGTCATTACGGTCTTGTTTGGGAAGAAAAATACACCAATTCAGTTTCATCATTTATCTTGTCAATATCAAGTTTCCTTGTTTTTGATTATACCTGATTCATTTGAGTGTCAGTACAAGGCATAAATATAATGAAAGCTCTACTCTTAATTCTAACATTTAAACAAATAGAAATTGCTAAACTCTGATTTCAGCTTATTTTGTTGTTAAAGTGCTAGCCTAAATAGGCCAGTCTATCTAGCAAGTCTATTGGGTCAGCACACAAACCTAGTCTTAAGAGGCCCTTCTCCAGTATGATACGTGCATTTAGTTCATGTAAAAAAGTGGCAAAAACATGCATACTGCTGGCTAATTGGGGTATAAAATGGATGTAATTGTTGTAGTGTAATTTGCAGAAAATGGATGTAACACAGACAACTAATCCATTGTCAGATAGGTGATGTTATCTGATCTTTAATACTGAGTTCTTAAAAAGCATAAATCCTGCTTAATTATTCTACTGTGTCATGGCGCAAAGAAATGTGCTGCATACAGATTAGGGTTTTTAAGCTACCCGGAATGTATTAGCTTTACAAGCTAATATAAATGATCTATTATAATTTTCAGTTCATAAAGACTACGGATGTTCCCTTGCCCTGGTCAATATGTGTTGATTTTATGCATGAACAATTACAGATGAAGCACTGACGATCGTGGCTGTAGTTTGTATACACTATATCACTTTACACAGTTTTTAATATATTGGGCAAAATCTAAAGGCTGAAGCAGAATCGGTTGTCTTATAAGCGGTCTATATTCTTGTTTGTGCTCTTTTTTTTTTTGTATAGATTAAAATTTGTAGTTACATGTGCTATGTGCTTTAGCTCAGTGTTAATGTGCTTTTGTCTCATTGATAAAGGGAAGCAGTCAGTAGTCTCACATGTTGCTTTTGAAGTGATTGTTTGCTACAAAATTTGTCTTTGAAGGGGGGAGTGCTTCTTCATGAACTGGAATGGACTTTGGTATTAAAGCTTCAGCAGCTTGAGAGCGAGTGAGCATTGATGCACACTAAAGTGGCTTAACTCAATCCCTGAGTTTAACAAACTCATTCAGATATTGGCTGGCTCACAAATGTAGGTCTTGTCACGCTAACGTCCTTTAAAACTGGTCCAGACGTTTGGGACTACAGACTACATGGTTTTGTGATGTTTAAATTCATGGTCATGATTTAAGCTGGAGAGCATATGCACAAATTTGGTATGCTAGGCCCAAAGACTAATATTAATGTTCTGGATTTAAATTAATTTCAATTTCAGAAAAACAGAATCGGTACACAGAGTACAATAATCATAGAAAGTCTGGGTTTAGACTTGGATGCATGCAAAGCGGCGTAAGAGACCTTCAGTTCCAGCATTGGAATATACAGAAATGAATAACTGCACACTATTTGTATGCTTAAAGAGGAGAGGAGACTGAAAGGGCTATTGATTTTGTTTAGCAGTTCTTTGAAAAAAAACAAACAATCTGTTGTTCTTAAAACAACACAGTTAAACACTTTTTATACTTTGCCATGTTTTGTTAAAGGAACAGTTCACCACCTCCTAAATAAAAGTGATGTACGTTTCCTGTCCTGTTGTGCTGTTTTTCTGTCTTGATTTATGTGGTGTGAGTTGACCAGAGATTTTGGCTGGGGAAATGCTCTTCACTACAGTGGAGCAAGATGGCACTTGCCTTATTGTGCGCCGAGTGCCTATCAATGCATTTTTATTTTTTAATCTTAGCTTGTGTCTTTATCACTACAAAAATAAATTCACAAAGCTTGATCTGAGTAGGTTCATCTAGGAACTATTTTCTTTCTACTCTGTAAACAAACAAAAAAAACAACAGCTTGTAGCTAGCAATCATTACAGCTCAGCCAAGGAGGGCTGCCATAGGTGTTTAAAAGCTGGACAGATCACAGTGGGTAGATGGATGTTTCCTTTGCATAGTCATATGATTCATGAGTGTAGTCTTTATGGATAAAAAGCACTGCGGGCCTGGATAAAAATATGTAGGATTTGTTTTTGGGCTGATCTGTCGTGGCTAAAACGTCTGAATGTGTTTCTTCTCGTCTACCCAGAGGACCGGTGCCGGTGGGAAGAAGGTGCAGAAGAAGACCCAGGAGGAGTCCGATAGCGAAGACCACAGTCCTGACCCAGATGATGACGACGAAGATGAGCATGCTGAGGAACACCCACCTCCGCCAGCCACTGCGTCCTGGTCCAGCGACCATAATTACATTGCAGTAACACCAGAAAAGACTACACCCATATCACCAACAGTGTTAAACAAAAAGTGTATGTATCTCTTTGAAGGTCTTGAGCTGTTGTTGAAACCATACTGTTGATCTTCCATTATAAATGTGGCTCCTGTCATGCTAACATCCTTTAAAACTGGTCCAAACATTTGGGAAAGAACATGAACTCATCTGTATAGCAGACTACTTTATCATTTACAAGGTTTTGTGATGTTTAATGTAAGGATTTTGTTGTCTAATGAAAACTTGGCAGCTGTGAAACAGGTAAGTGTCCCGTTTGACTTTTGGTAAGTATTGCTGATCCAGCAGATATTTATTTGGAAAGGGGTACTTCATTCCATTGATTGCACACTTTTCAGATTACTTCATTAAGTTGGATAATGTGTTCAGTGGCTCTAGAGGAGCTTTCTGAAGCATGAAACAACTTGCATCACTTTTTATCTTGTCTTTGAATTGGAGACTTTAATTGCTAATTGCTTACTACTGTAAGCAATTAGCTTACAGAAAGCCTGTGCTATAAATCAAAGTCATCATTTTGGAAGTTGCAGACGTTTATATTGATGCTGATGTGCTATGGGAAAATATGTTGTTTTTTGTGGGGGAGCAATGCTTTTGCTGCATTGGTTTTAATCCCCTCGTTTCTGAAACCTCTCCTGGAACTCCCTCTTTTTTTGGAAATGCAGCACTGGTTTGTTGGAGTACCCCTTTTATAGGTTTTCCACACACATGCCTGCAACCCAAGAGATTATAAAGGCCAGTGTGGTAGAAACAAAAAGCAGGGCAATATCTTAACTTCAGGGATTGATATGATGAGTGGTGTGTGTGTGTTTTGAAATGACCTGATTGGTTTGACTGTACAAGTCTCTTCACTTCCTGGGTTCATCTCCTCAGCTTTTGGTCTCAAAAAAGGTCCTTCCCGCCCATCCTCCAGCAGGTAGGTGTCTCATCTGTCCCCTGTGATAATGTCAGCCTATGAAGTTGGGTCATATTGAGCTGATTAAAAACCCAACCTTGTGTTTTGGCCCTTCATTTTATGAGTAATGGGCTGTTTTTTTCAAAGTTTTTCATGCATGTTGAATATGATTCATCACTGCTCGTGGGAAACTGGTTTTAAAATAAAAGGTGTTAAACTGATTTTTGGATGCCTCGATTGATTATGTGAGCGTTGTTGGCTTGCTGTAGGATATCCTGACCAGTTTAAATAGACATGTACAACTGTTAAAGTCTACACACACTATGAAGACTTTGATGCTTGAGAGCATCTCAGGTGGTGAACAGCTGGATAAGACAGAACCTCTGTCACAAAGACTGGAGCACCTGTGGAGATGCAGTGGAGTTCAGGAATGCTACACCTGAAGATGAAATCTGAAGACCTGGGCTGAGCACAACGAGCTAAACGAAGTGCCATCTTGATTTTTTTTAACATATTTTTTGCACCTGATTTTAAATGTAATGAGGGAACAATATGAAATGTGGACAGTTTCATTTTCTGTCTGGTTGCCTCTATAAAAAGCCTGGAGAAATTTTGAGGATTTTACCTGATAGGGTAGCAAATAATAATTGGGTATAAATGCATTTGTAATGTTCAAGAAGTCCATATGGCCACTGATTGTTCTGTTAGAGCTCAGTGATTGGATCATCCATATCCCTTTTGCTGAATGATGATTTTGGCTGGTTTGATAACTTATGAGCTAGTTCTCTATATTGTATTATTGCACAAAGTCATAGTGTAAACATTTAGTGGCTGTCAAGTTAGCTCAAAGCTAATGCAGTTCTCCCACGCAACGTTTGAGATGATGGAAGGACAAACATCTGCACATGACAGTTTGAAGGATCTTTTACAGGTAGCAGATCTATTGGCTCACTAGCCCCCCCCCCCCCCCCCCTCCCCCCCAATCAAATTGGGAAATATTCTATGTGAAATTTATTGTGACTGTTGAAGGTTTTGATCATATGGATTACTATCGTCTTTCTTCACAATTTGAAAGAAACAAGAATTTGGCTTTGGTGTTTCTGGGGTCAGAGTTCAACTATCAAGTTGATGGTGCATGTAGGTGATCTTGTGATATTAACAAATAATATTTACAGTTTTATGATTACACTAAAGGACATTTAGATATTCAGCAAATTTTAGAAGCAGTGTGACGCCTGTGGCATGGTTATAACCAGTGGATACCTGGTTGTGGTTGTTTGGAACTGGTAGTTGTAGTTCTTTCTACACGTAATGCTATTTAGTTCATTCTGGTTGGCTGGCACGTGAATTCTAGTACTTGAACCTGCTCATCTTCTATGTGGATATATCAAAATGATTGGGGAATCATGCTAATTTTGTCCTTCAGGATCATCGCTTCCATATTTACATAATAGTTGGGAAGAAGGCATTCCCCCCCCAACCCCTGCCACCTCTGAAGGACCTGCCCCAACAGATCAATGTATCTGCTGTCACTGCTACAAAATAAAAAAAAAGGGACTTAATCTGCTCTGTTGTCAACTTTGTTTTATTTGACAGTGTTTTTCACTTTGTGTATGTGTGTGTATGCCTCATGACTTTATGTCAAATGTCCTAATATGATTTACATTTTATGTCTTTTGGGGGAGCCAGCTTATTTGATGTGCATGTTAAAACTGTTTAACTTCGACTTAGTAATATAGTCTGATTTGTGAAATTGACTGCCTATAATTTATTAAAATATGTTGCCACATTGCACATTACTACTCATGATGACATATTTTAAATTATTGGATCTTGTCCTTGTTTTCCAGCTCCAACTAAAGAAGAGAAGCACATTGAGAAGGACCATAAGGAAAAGGAACCAGCCCCAGCTCCTGAGAAATCCTCTTCAGCTTCTGCATCTGCTGGAAAAGGAAATAAGAAGTCCACAGCAACAAAACCAACCAAGGTTTCCCCGAAGGGAAAGAAGCCTTTAGTTCAAGCTGCCAGTTCAAAGGGATCCAAGAAGCCTGTGACACCTCCAGTTAAAACTGCAGCAAAGTCCAAAAAGTCCGGCCAGCCACCTGTCCATTCCCCGTCTCCATTTCCTTCAGGCCCGATCCACGTCACAGGAGCACTGAGAGTCACCAAGTCTAACTTTACCATTCCCAAGAAGCAACCTCAGCAAAAGGACACTAGTCCCCACAGACAGTCGTCCTCATCCCCTAGAGTTTCCTCCTCTTCCTCCAGCCACTCTTCATCCTCCAGACCTCCACATTCAGCTGGTTCAGCACCACCTGTTTCCCCTATGCCGCCTCCACCCAACAACCAGATGAGACAGAATATTCGGCGGTCTTTGACAGACATCCTCTATAAGAGGTGAGTGACCAACACAGGCCCAGTTTGATTTTTGTTTTGTTTCAACCTGAGGTCTGCAGATTTAAATATACATTCTTTTGTTCATTTCCACCAGGGTGAGCGACAGTGATGATCTGAAAATGACAGAGAGCGAGGTGGGGCGACTGGCATATGCTATTGAAAAGGAGATGTTTAACCTCTGTCTTAGCACCGACAGCAAATACAAAAACAAATACAGGTCCCTCATGTTCAATCTGAAGGATCCTAAAAACAAAGTGAGTCAACATTAACATGCATGCGATTGTCAGTCAAGTACATATCTATGTTTATGCAGCTATGACACCAACTACAGCTTAAAAATTTATTCTCTTTTTTTTTTTATTAAATTAAAAAAATGTAAAAATAAAATAAAAACTTATTCTCATGTTTGCACTGTATGGTATGTTTGTCTCAGGGCTTGTTCTACCGAGTGGTGGGAGGTGAGGTCAGTCCCTTTAGACTGGTCAGACTAAGTGCTGAAGAGCTGCTTTCTAAGGAGATATCTGAGTGGAGGAAGCCTGAGGCTCCTGAGGTAAGTGGCACTGCCTTTTAATTTAAACACCAGGCGTAGGGTGGATTAAGAGTCATAAATCTTCTTGTTAGGATTTGCAATTTTGAAAAACCTGTGTGCATAAATTTACAGCATTTTATCCCCCCCTAGTCTCCTAGTGCAAAAGCCCATTCAGGGCAGTCCAAACCAGGCCACCGGCATGATGGTGGCTCCCATAGCCTCGATGTGGAGGATGCACCACCAACATCTGATGCAGATGTATGTATCTCTGCCACCACTTCATCTGCTCGCATGGCTTCTTCTACAGTAAGTGGTGGCAAGCTGCTTCTTTCACCCTCTTTTTTTGTCTTGCACGAGGCTCTTGTTTTTAGTCAGTAAAAGCTGTCAAAGAACGTACACCATCTTACAAGTTAGCGCCTCCTGTCCTGTCACAGTTTCTTTCTTCACGTTTATCCGCTCCTCACAAAATGCATGGGTGCACATGGCAGTAACTGAGAATTGTGGTTGTTACTTGAGTGCCTGAGATTCCAGTTCATCTGAAGTTTGACTGAGATCTTCTTTGGTGTATCCTCAGGATCAAGAGGAATCTGGTTCCACCCCTTCAGCTTCAGCTCAGGCATCTGCTGTTGAGGGGGCCAGTGGCAGCAGCATGCCAGACATTTTTAGTAGCATGCTCAAAGACACTACTTCTGAACACAGGGCTCATCTGTTTGACCTCAACTGCAAAATATGTACCGGTAAATAAGAGGCTAAGAAGAAATGTTATTATTTTTCAGTAGAATTGATTATTATATGGATGATTTATTTCTTTGTTTTTTAATAATCTTGCCTTGTAGGCCAAAAGACAGAAGATGAGCCTGCTGCTAAAAAAGCCAGACTCGCCAAGAAGCCTGAAACAAAGCCACCGAGACAAGAGTCATTCTCATCCAGATCTGGGGATGTCTCACCTATCAGCCAGCCACAGGCCGGCTCAGCCACCTACCAAGATCCTTCATTGTACCAACACCCGGCCTCTTCGTCCTACCAGTCCACTGTAGAGCCAGCAGTTTCAGAATCACAGCCACAGCTCTATCAGGAGGATGTCAACATGACGGCACCGACAGCACAGGCCCCTGTACCCGTCCCCCCGACCGTCTCCTCTGTCAGTATCACCCGCAGGGACCCTCGCATGGCCAGGCACAGCACTGGGGTGAGCGTCACCTACATGGCCTCAGAAAAGCCTGCCAGCAATGCAGCAGACCCACTCCCAGCTCCTGTTACTGCTCCAGCGGAGGTTTTACCTAAGGCACCACTACCGATGCCCCCTGCACCACCGCCTACAGTCGCTGTGCCCAAACCATCAAAAACAAGGTGCTACATCTCACCAAAGATCTTAAAAATACCAGAGAGCTCGCTTTTTTAACCAGCTTTAGTATTTTGCACAGATATTTTACGTGTAGCCTGTCTAAAAGGAAGATGATTTTGTTTTTACAGCGGATCTGAGCCACCTCCAGAGGGGGAAACTGCAATCTTTCTCCATGGTCAAGAGAAGATTTGGAAAGGATTTATCAACATGCAGTCAGTAGCAAAGTTTGTAACCAAGGCTTACCTGGTCTCGGGATCATTTGAACACCTGAAAGAGGTACATTATCTCGTTAATGATTCATAGAAATTACATTTCCAGTATTAGGTTTCTTTGTAAAGGTTATGCTTTTTCTTATTTATGTAAACATTTTGGTCTTCAGTCAGAAGAAAGTAGGTTGCACAAAGGCCCTAAAATGAAAAAGGACAGTTCAAGAATAAAAAAATTATCTAGTTGTAAAGGAGCATAATAGGTCCACTTTAATATCACATCACTGTCATCTTTGAGTTTCAATCTGTTTGACATACATACAGGCCAAGAAAATAACTTTGGTTTTGTTCCTGTTCAGGATTTGCCAGACACCATTCATGTTGGAGGGCGAATTTCTCCAAACACAGTTTGGGATTATGTTGGGAAGCTAAAAACCTCCCTCTCCAAGGTTTGTTGGTACAAAAACTAACTTGTTAAAAGGCTGTTTTAACTTTTAAAGCCTTGCATGAAATTGTACTGTTTTCTTTTTTTTAAATCACAGGAGCTGTGCCTGATCCGTTTCCATCCAGCCACAGAGGAGGAAGAGGTGGCATACGTCTCTCTTTTCTCTTACTTTAGCAGCAGAAAACGATTTGGTGTGGTAGCTAACAACAACCGCCGCATCAAAGACCTCTATCTCATCCCCCTGGGCTCAAAGGACCCATTACCCTCCAAACTGTTGCCATTTGATGGGCCAGGTAAGCATTTAGAGACATACGTGAGTGCATTCTTGTGGTTATTTGAGTGTAAATGTATAAATAATATTGTTTTCATGGTAAAACTTTATATTCTTTGTGTATTTGTATGATGGGAGCATGTTAAATTCCTTTTTTCGTTAGTTTGGAAAGAGAGTTTGTTTAATTTACAGGTTTGTACTGTAGAGGGTGCCCTTGCTCCTTGTTGATACCCTGTAAATATCTGTGTGTGTAACAGTTACAGTGTCTCTTCTGTGTATTTGACATAATAAAGGAAGTTTGCATCGCAGGTTGCCAGTTTAGTCTCAGCCTGTTGTTTCTTCAGACATGGATCAGTGAAAACAATATTGGATACATGTTACCAGTACACATTATGTTATGTTCTCGGTCACATCACAACAAGGTTTTGTTCATTCATTCACATGCTGCACCACTGAAATAAAGCCACTGTTTTCTTAAACAAACTTAGGCAACATGAAATTCAGCTGTCCATTTGAGAATCTTAGGACTATTTTGTTGTTGCATATTTTGCAACTATTAGCTGTTGATGTTTCTTTTGGTATTAAAGGAAGTGAAATGGAATTTCAGTAAGGAAATCAATGGGCCTGATTGTGGGGTGTAACAAAACATCATAGTTATTACATTCAGAGAGTTTTATTGGCGTTTTTATTTCCACAGTAAGTAGATTATCTGAAAATGTATCATCAGCACATCACAACTGATAGATTTCAGCAAATTTAACAACTAGTCTTACATGAACTTTGGTTTTATGTCTTATAAAGCCATATATGGTACATTTAGTTTCAGTTTGAACCATGAAAACGTTTCTTTGGCTTCGTGCATTCAGCTTATTTCTTGGTCTTGATTGCTTATACTTTGATAAAAACCTTTTATTTTTTTCAATTTTAATGAAAGAATGACCCATAATTTTAAGACATTTTTCCTGCAGGTGCTTTCCAAGATTTACTTCATTTTTTAAATTTATTTCGCAGGTCTTGAACCAGCTCGTCCCAACCTGCTCCTCGGCCTGCTGATCTGCCAGAAGGATAGAAAACGCCCTGGTGCTCCGTTGGAAACTGAGGAGAAACGGTCCAAGACTCAAACCAAAGATGCAGAGGAAACCGGCCTTCCAAAGCCACCTCCTGCAGTCAAAGCAGACAAAAACACACGGCAAAGTCTGGAAATCCCCTTCAGCACAACTCCTCCAGGATCACCTCCATCTAGCTCCTCCGAGGCTTCCACCACTTCTGTTCTGTCCTTGTTATCTTCCATCAAGACTCCATCCACATCCGCTACCACTGATAAGGACTCCCTTTCTTCATCCAACTCTGTTTCTTCATCCGCCGCAGCTGCCACTCCTCTTGAGACCATTCTCAAGACTCTTTTTGGGAAGAAAAAGCATGACTCTGAAGTTTCCAACTCACCGTCTGATCAGGGTGGGGACTTCCCTGCCCCAACGGGTACAATGTTAGACCCTATAGTTCAGAAGTTTGCACAGATTTCTAAAGAAAAACCAGTAGAGGAGGATGAGGATGACCGACCTTATGACCCAGAAGAAGAATATGACCCCAGTAGAGCCTACAATGTGCCGAAGAAGTCTATGGAGGTAGTAAACAAACCTGAAGTCACTAAGCAACCTAAGGTGGAAACAAGTGAAGCTGATGATGTTGCATATGACCCAGAGGATGACTCTATTTTCGATGAGGTTAAAACTTTAGTTCCAGGTCAAGCTAAGCCTGCAACTGAGTGTGCGGCCGATCCCCAAACGATTCTGGAGAGCCTAAAACACATTGGTGATCAAGGATCGCAGAAACAAGGAGAACAGCAAATGTCCTCTACAAGCACTCCTATTGCCTCAGTGACACTTGCAAACACGCTCTTAACTCAACCTACAAAATCTCTTTTGGCCAGTAGTCAGTTGCTACAGCTTGGCAAAAAGGTTGAAGAGCTTGTGAAATCTTCATCCGTTGCTCCTTTAATCAATCAGAGGAGAGACCCCAGACAAAGCAGGGCTACTCGCCAGTCTACAGGCAGCAGGAAACTGTCTGATGAACCCGAGGACAAAGAGGAGACACCTGCTCCAGTAACTGATCCTGTTCCAGCCTCACAGCCTGAGGAGCAAGAGCTGCAGTCGCCTAAAACGGGCGAACCTGCAGACTCATCACAAGATTCAGAACCCTCACAGCATCAAGAGGAAGTGAAAAGCGAGGTGCTAGTCTTCATGGAATCGGACAAGTCAGAGGTTTCAATTCCTTTATTAGGCGAAGAGGTGGAACCTGATATGGAATTCAGCTACACAGATGAGAAAGAAGAGAAAAAAGAGGAAAGCGAGGAGCCAGTTAAGGATGAAATGGAGATGGACAAGTTCAGTATGTGGCCAAATGCAGCCAGTATTTTAAAAGCTGACGAGGACCCAGAGTATGAGGAGAATAGCCAAGAGACATCTACAGCAAGCTATTACAGTGAGCCTGCAAACACATCCACAATAGCTTCCACAATCCCAGTACTCACTCAGAGCACAGCGGCAGCTGACGCTCAGTCACATCACATGCTGCATCACATGACAGGGTCAGACTTCGACAGTGAGTACAAATCTTCAGTTGACATTCCTCCACAATCCAACTTCCCCCTTCCCCATTCCATGCAGGGCCAAAATCTAATAATGAGACCTCCCCCAGTGCCTGTGCTCCCACCCATACAGGCCATGCAAGGTCCTCCAATGTCAGGCCCCCTTCCTATTCAGGGACCTCCTCTTCCAATTCATGTTCCTCCCCTTGTGCACGGTCATCCCCCAATGCAAGGTGACAGCAGTCAGCAGTATGGTCCGCCACTATCTTCATACCCTCCCTATCAAAACCAGTGGTCAGGCACGCAGCCACCACCTCAACAGCCACCACCTGGCCCACCACCTCAGAATATCATGCCACCCAGAGGACCACTACCACCACCATTCCCTCCAGTGGCCCAAAGGGGTCCACCTCCTCAGATATTTGATCCTTCCATTCCCCCTCAGCACATTGGACAACCAGGTCCCCCTCCAGGACTTCCCCTTCCCCCCACTTTTGATGGACAAAACAGCTTAGCTCCGCCCAGATTCACTAGTCCTCCCCCACCACCTTTTAATTTCCCTGGAAACAGAGGTCCTCCTCTGCCTTTTGCCGCTCCACCACCTGGCCACTTTGATAACAGGCTTCCTCCTCCAAACCTCTTTCCAGGGCATAGGGGTCCCCCACCACCTCAGTATGGTGACCATGGGGCTCAACCCTCAATAGTAGACCAGGCTCGAGGACCTGCAGAACAGTATAACAAAGACGCTGTTAATAATCCCAATCAGGGTCCTCCACCAGGTCCAGGCTACCGGGGACCTTCACATAATCAGTATGAGGACAGACGAGGTCAACCTCCCAGTGGGGAGTCCTTCAATCCACAAAGCCAGTATGGTGGCTCCAGACCACCATCCTCTCCACCACACAGAGGATTTTTTGATGAGCACAGAAGTCCTCCATCTCAGGAGACCAGACCTCCGCCTTTTGCAGGCTCTGACCGGTACCGCTTTGACAGGTACTCTGATGAGGCTAGACCTGTTCGCCACAGCGGACCACTGCTGCCAACTCCTCCAGAGGCTCCACTCGGTCCGCCGGACCTACACCGGGACGATCACTGGCGTCGCCATTCTCCTGAAATGAGGAGGAGGAGCAGCGCCAACACCACCCGTGAGGACTCGGAGCCTCGCAGTGGAGATCGCTTCAGCCGCTTTGAAGGACATAGAGAGCTCGTTCATGGTTCCTCACAGGGCCCCGATGAGAGGCTGAGGGACTTGTCTGAGGACCGCCGGAGGGAGAAAGAGAGAGATGTCCCTCATGCTGGCAGGCCCTCATGGGACAAAGGGCAGGGAAAGCGGTGGAGCCGAGAAAGAGAGTGGGACAGAGGCAGAGAAAGGGACCGGGATCACGAGCGTAGCCGAGAAAGAGACCGCAGCAGGGGGAGGGAGAGTGAGAGGCACAGGGATGCAGAGGGAGAACGACACAGGGATCAAGATTCAGACAAGAGGCGAGACCGAGAACGGGACAGGGAAAGAGACAGAGGTAGGGAATCTGACCGGAAAGACATTGACCGAGATAGGGGGAGAAACCGTGAGCGTGAGCGAGAGCGAGAACGAGAGCGAGAACGAGAGCGTGAGAGAGACAGGAAGCGGGATCGATCCAGAAGCAGAGAGAGAGACCGTGACCGGGATCGTGGGAAAGATCGGGGTAGAGACCGGGACAGAGATCGAGATAGGGACAGAGAGAGGGAGAGGGAGAGAGAGCGAGAAAAGGAGAGGGATCGTGACAGAGGCAGAGATCGTCAGGAAAGCAGCAGAAGCCGAGATAAGAAAGAAGAGAAAAAGGACAGTAAACACGATACGTCCAAGGAGAGTGATAAAACCACAGAAAATAGCAAGAACGCTTCCTAGTCTCTGTTTTATGGACATTACGGTTCTAAGACTTTTACATCTTTCATCACTGTAAATGCAGATGAGCAGTATTTCGTCAGATTTCCACTCTTGTGTTCCTACCAGACAAAAACATTTAAATATGTTTGTATTCTCTTTGTCACTTAAAGGTTTCCAAGTTTGTTTTATTACATTTGAAAAGCAAAAAACTGAATGCAAGCTGACTGCTTGTGGTACAAGATGTATTAATGTAGGCTGCACAGTCCTATTACACGTACCTTTTTTTGTGTTTGTCAAAGCATTTTTCTTTTTTAGAAAACAATGTAACTGATTCACACCATTTGCAATATGTAAATATGAATGTAATTGTGTATATAAGGATGTTTTTAATCATACTTTTCTAAGTAGAGAAAATAAAAGCCATATATCTGAGATGGATAACGTGAAGGCTAAAGATACACTGAGACATAAAAGTGTGTTTATATGTTCAACAGATTTGAAATAAAATGACATCAACCTTACAGTATACACCACGAAAATGGTTGTTAATAAACTGTCACCTTATTTTGTTTCAGCTCTACTAATTAAACCTGTTTGATGACATTTGTTTTGGATGTAAACAGTTTTTCTTTCAAATATAAATGAAACAATTATTCGTCTTAACAGTGGTGTGATTTTTGTTTGTGTTCACCTTCATTTTTTAGCTACGCGTACTATTATTAGAGTAAGGAGTCGCATGATAAAGTGAGCAGTTTAGGTTGTTAAAGATCAGAAATGGCCAAAGCTTTTCTTTTTCAGTAATAATCCACGTAGGAGCTCATTGCATAATTATAATTTTTTTCAGTCAGTATAGAACCACTGTGTGATATTTTGGCCATAGCCTGTACTAATGTGAATACATATAATTGTGAAGAAGTTCAAGCGTTAGAAACTTGTACAATAAAGAACCTTTTTAATGTTTGACCGATGCTGCAGTAGAAAAACAACGCAAACAAAAAACCATACATCCGCATCTCCCGATGAGGCGCTAACTAAGCCGTCCAATAGAAAACCTTTACGCCACCATAAGCTAGACCAGGGCTCACCAACATGGTGCCCACAGGCTTTATAAGACCGGTAGCCTGCGGGCCTGTTCTAAAAATAGCTTACTATAACAACTTCCCAGTAAGCTGCATCTATTTTTATTTTTTGTTGCTATTTTTTTTAAATCACAATTGCATTGGTGTCAATTTGTTAGAGATAATATATATATATATATATTAAAAAAAAAAAATTTAAATATTAGATCAGCGCTAGCTGGTCTCCATGGAAACAGTTGCCATTATCAGTGTCCACATAGATGAGTATCATTAATTTTCAATGATAACACATAAAGTTAAATTGAGGAAATTTGTTATTTCCTCAATTTAAGTGTGTGTCAAACTGGTAGCCCTTCACATTAATCAGTACCCATGAAGTAGCTCTCACTTTCAAAAAAGTTGGTGACCCCTGAGCTAGACAGATCCACCTGTGGGGTTGGTGGTTAGGTTTTAGCCCACCCAGTGTCACACAATTTTAAAAGACACTTTAAAATTAAACTGAAAGATAACAATAAAAATCAACAAAAAACAAATTCCATCCATACTTATTACAGACACACAGGTACTTGAATCTAACCACAGATGGCCCGATGTCTGTAAGCTCGGGAAAAAGAAGAATTGTGGCTTTTCTATTTTAAAAGTTTATTTCCAGGGGGCATAAAAATTTTTGTAGTTATGCAGTTTAAGTAGTGTTTTATATATTTTGTCTAATGTTATAGTGCTTTACACATTCACCTAACATTTAACATTAACCTACAATTCCAGAAGGAGTGCAGCGTAACAGTCACTGTTAAGATTGAGAGTCTCCTTCTGTGATTGGGCATTCCTGACCACACAGACCCATCGTTAGGTTTATAGTTCAAATATGCAAAGTTGATTAATTCTAAAGTAAGAAAATATTTCCATAAAGAATCTACAGTGTTGAACTAAATTGCTGCACACACTCCATAGGACCCCTGACCTACACTGTCCACAACACTAGCAAACGAATTAACAACAGAGTGATTTTAGATGTTGTAGAACTATAAGATTATCAGCTGCGTGTCTTTTTCATGAAAGTGATGTAGTTTTATTAACCTTAATTGAACGAGTCGTTAGTCGCGGTAAACCCATCAACAGATAACCTGGAGGAGCCAGGCTACGTAAAAAGTGTAGGGGGGGCGTGTTCGCAGTCACGTTCAGCAGGTGTGTGGGCGGGAGCGTGACGCAGTCACTCCACTTCAAGTCACTACTGTGCAGACTGGCTTCAAAAGTGCAACATGGCAGCTCCCGCAAACGGGATATTTTGGCTTCATTTTTGCACAATGGGAGGAAGTGCTGTCCATCTTTTCTACAGTCATTGGTTTAAATCCATTTGATGAAATTAGCAGCAGTTTAAAACACTTTTTTCTTTCAAATATTAAAGGAACAAGTATTCATCTGTAAAGTTGTAATTTCTTTGCCTTCACGTTGTTGTTTACCTGTGTTGATTGTTGGTGTAAGGAGTCAGATGACAGAATTAGAAAGTGAAGAGTTGAGGCTGTTAACCTTTGATGGGCAGCGATATTTGGGAATGTCCATCCATCCATTCGCATCCGCTTATCCTTTTCAGGGTCGCGGGGGGCGCTGGAGCCCATCCCAGCTGTCTTAGGGCGAGAGGCGGGGTACACCCTGGACAGGTCGCCAGTCTGTCGCAGGGCTAACACAGATAGACAGACAACCATTCACACTCACAGTCAATCTCGCATTCACACCTATGGGCAATTTAGGGTTGCCAATTAACCTATCCCCATAAACTGCTATTTGGGAATGTCCTTTTGTAAATTGACTAACTCTCATAATACATGAATTAACTTTGTAACTCACTGTAAGATTCTTTATCTTGTCACCCTCTCATATTATTTCGGCCATAACCTGTACTAACCTGCTATGTGAATATGCATAACTCTGAAAGGTAATTAAGACATTTAGATAAAAAACAACAAGATGTGAACTTGCTGAATGAGAGTTTTTTTATTCCAGACATAAGAACGGGAAAACGTTTCAAACATACATCCATTTCAGAATGCTTCATTTTTTTGTTCAGAACAAGAATAAAATGCAAATAAAAATCCAAACCTTAAGTTGTAAATAATGAAGTAAACAAACATTTCTATAAAGAATCAAGCCCATTGACTCAGTGTGTAAAGAACAATAACCTGGTAGCAATCTAAGATCTACAGCGTTGAACTAAATCACTGCACACACTCCATACATAGTGCAATTTATCATTATCATTCATAAGCTTTTCACTGTCATCAA
>VURO01017636.1:1899-35283 GCA_015108175.1 Pelvicachromis taeniatus
ATGAAGTTTGAAATGAGGGGGGGGGGGGGGGGGGGGGCTACAGATAAAGAGAAAGAAAGGGAGAGAGTGTGAAGGAGAGATAGAGGAGGTCTGGTTTTCATCAACACAATTACAAACTGCCACTGCTGTCACCTCCCTCCACCTTCTTCTTGCCCTCCCTCTTCTTCTATTCTAACCTTCCTTTTCTTACTTTGTTCCCCTCCGGTCTGCCTTCACTCTCGGCTGCATATCAAATTAGTGTAGACGCCAGGCCTCAAGGTATAATGTAAACAGCAATGTACTGATGACTTGAGCTGTCAAAACCTCCAATCCTGAAGACAAACCATCAGCAAAGTCATACATATTAGCTGACACTAGCATATTGCATCATACCATGAAAGCAGTTGGGGGTTTTTTGTCCTTGAGACTAGTGTTACTAGTGTTCACTACACCGAATCTGACTGTTGGACTTGGAAGTGGCGGTTTGGCAGGTGCTGTAACAACTGGCAAATTAATTTAATCAGCCAATCCTATAACAGCACTTCATTGCATTTAGACATGTAGACATGGTTGAGGCCACTTGTTGAACCAAGGTTTGCATAAGAGCGTCTCCAAAAGCACAACACATAAAACCTTCAAGCAGATGAGCTACAGGAATCGAAGACCACACTGGATCTCACTCTTGTCAGCTAAGAACAGGAAACTGAAGCTATAATCCACATGGGTTAACCAAAACTGAACAACAGATGATTGGAAACATGTTGCCTGGGCTGATGAGTTTCAATTTCTGCTGCTACATCCAGATGGCAGGGTCAGAATTTGATGCAGAAATCATTAAAGCATGGATCTGTCTTGTCTGTCATAAACTTCTCATTTAGACAATCTGAGTTGCAGATGTGAAAAATAAATCAACACACAGATGTGGTCAGAAGTTTACATACATTCATCATGGGCATGAATGTCTTGGTAATTTGGGGGCTTTTAATGATTTCTTTGAACTGTTCTTTTCCAGAGTGGAGCGATTCTGCAGCACACATCTTTAATGACTTTAAAAAAAACAAGAATTGGATGCAACAGTCTGAATTTACTTTGGATTTTCTTATTTTAATCCCAACAAGGTCTACAGATCACCAGCCTTATAGTTACACATTTAGTCTTCTTGAATATTGCTTGCAATAGGTTTAGATGACAGATAAAGGTAAGTAACTCACAAGAAACGGCCCCGACAACTTTAACAATCATGCTACCTGCACTATTATGATCTGCTTGTGTGTGGCCTTACTAGAAACACACCTCCTATTCATTTTAGAGCCTTAACTTCTGTTGTAAGAACAGCAATGTAAACAAATAAAAGAGAAAGATCTTCACATTATTACCATCAAGCAAATGTTTTGTTTATGTTTGGATTAAGAATTGACTCTTGAACATCATCGGCCACAAGATCATTCAGCTCATTCAGCTCGGGACCAAAATGCATCAAAGTTAATCACTCACCCTTCTACCAAGGGCTCATTAAACTCACTTCAGACATGTGGGGACCCACTGAAAAATAGGCCTGTGACTCATTCCGCATTCCTGACCTATAATTTAAAAAACCCTTGAGGTCTGCTTCCATCAGCATGATAATAAATCTACTGTCTGCTGTGCTGTTGAGAGCAAAACAACACTTGGAGAAAATTCGGGAGGTCTGTACCAAAGTCTATTCATAACATACATTAATTAGCATAACAACAATAGCCAATATGCATCTTTAAGACCACGGGAAAAAAAGAAATATCAGTGGGAATCAGTATTTTGCTGCAAGCAAACTGACAGCTCTAAAATTAACCACAGTAAATAAAATTGAAATCAACATTCATGAAGCTGAGAGGCTTTTACGGCTGATACAATGTAGCATTTACCTGGGTGCTACATGTCATATATATACACCACATACAGTTTACAACAACTCAGATAATCACTTTCAAAAGCCCATAAGGAATCTGGGCTGTACTTATACTATAGGAGAGCGAGATCAACATTGTTACTTGTTATACTGATATCCCGATATCTGGTTTCCTGATTGAGATTGAAAATGCATACAAATAGTGCAATTCTTCATGCGAGCTTGTGCAGTTTATTAGTGTTCAGCTGGGAAGTGTGTGCATGCGTGTGTCTGTTTGTAAATGCGCTAAATAACACCTTTTGAAAATTACGACTTAGTGTGATTTCATGGAGAAAACATGGTAGTTAGGAAGATGTCTCTCTCGCTGACCTTGCAGCGTGCAGGTAATGCTTTCATGCTATAATTACACAGCACGCGAGAGCACCGTGTGTCTGTGTTTTAGTCCTTTATCATCTGTGTTCAAGTACGTGTGTGTTCTTCAAGAGTGTTGCTGTGTGTTCTCTAATCTGAGTGTGTGCTTCTGTGAGCTTAGACAGGCCCCATTGACCTGTTGAGAGCAGCAGCTGTTGTCATGGTAACAGAGGAGGAAAAGCGGAGGATTTTGGATCTCTATCTCCAGAGACAGAGGTACTCACAGAACGCAGGACATGCACGCATAAAGCCTCAAAAATATAAACAAAACATACACCAGAGTGGACACAGAGTCACCCACATGCTAATGTTCAACAACATGCCCGCACTGCGGTTATGAAGGCCATCCCATAGCTGGGACGTTAAATAGAAAAGCGGATAAACAACGACTTGGTGTTAATGGTGTTAATTGTTTCTTCCACGTTTCTTCGTGACTCAGAGGCCATGCGTTTTTAGCTGCTGTTTTCTTTAAGAGCACATTTTAATGTCCCTCTTCTTTCTATCACCTCACCAACGCTCTTTTCCTTCCCACACTTGAGAGCAGTTTAAATGAATGATTTCAGGGAATTGTGGCTAATGATCTGAATACTCATCAGTCACTGGCTTAGATTGTTCCAGCAACCCTCAGGGTTTATTCATGCTTTTCGGTTATATTTTCCAGCTTCTGCACAGCTGGACAGTTGATAGGTTATTGGCATGATGATGACAGATACACAAGGTGACCGTCGAGAAGACACATTTACTGTTTCCATAAACAAACTCAAAACTATATGTCTGACTCCACTTTCATGAACTCATGGCAGATGAGCAAGTTAACCTGCATGATGGAGGGAATCTATAAAAATTGAAACTTTTGTTCAAATCAAACTTAAGCATGTTATTATAATAAAGTACTCTTGCTGTTATGTCAGGCTCAGACTATAACAATGCACACTGTGCCAGGCTAGGCGAGGTTATAGTGATAAAACTTGCTTTTTGATGACTGCGAGACTTCAAAGATGAGAGTCTGATCCTTAATTATTCCTGCTTCCTGTAAACAGACTTTAGCAACTAACCACCTAGCTAATGCCAAAGTATCCTTCCTATTTTGTTTTGCCAGGTGTACAGTTGTACAAAGCACAGCTCTTAACGGCTGGAAAAGTGCTCTGTGCCCATACAACATCAGCGAGCAACCCATCGTGTATCCACGATGGATCAGTGGGAAATCTAGAAAATTTAACATGGGGAGCAAAGCAAGGGCAAGGCATCTAGGCAGGGTGGCACGAGTTGTAAAGTAGAAAAACTGTGCTCATACCCTGCCTAAATCTCTAGGCAGGGTATGAGCACATAAAAGGACATATTTTAAGGACATAAAAGCAGCTGGGTGGGGCAAGGCTCTACACCAGGGGACAGTTGCTCCCGTTGCCCCCTTTAGATCTGCCCCTGCCACAAAAATAGCTTGTATAAGATATTCATCCTTCTGTCTGGATGTCATTAGGCAGCCCAAATGCAGTATTGTTTTTTGTTCATTAAGAGATACTACGGGGTAAAACAATCTACAGTCATGCTCTGATCTTGCTGATCTGGACATTGATTTTTTTGAATTATTGTGGTATGTGCAAGCAACGGATTAGCTTTTAGTGTGAACATGTGAGGTCCATTTGTCCATTAGAGCCTGTAATATTATCAGCACTGATTTATTTTGATTTGACAATTTGTTAATGCAACCCACTCAAGCACATGCATTAAAACACATATTTTCTACATCTTTTTCTATTTCCTACCACTTTGCTCTGCTTTCTACTTCCTTCCTCTTCTCTTCCCTTGTGATCCTTCTATTCTACACCCACACCTCTACCTCCTTCACTCCACTCATTATTTTCTTGTTTACCATTTCAATCCTCCCCTCAATCTCTCACTCCCTCCATCCCTTCTCTGTTACTCAGCCCCATTATCTCTCCTGTTGACATCAATGTCCTGCCCACATCCTTGCCTTTCTCATTTCCATGACCCCTCCTCTTCCTCTCCTTCTGTTCCTCTAAGAACCGTGTGTAATTGTGCTCTTGCTGAGTCGAGGCTTATGTGGACATGCACCTATTATTGATTACTTTGAGTGTAACACAGGCCATTTCTGTCTATCTCTCCATTTCCCCATCTCCTTCGCATCCAGAGGGAGAACCAAGTCATTATGTTCAGGAACTTAAAAAATAGATATAAAAAACAACAGGAGGAGCAGGGTTGAAAGGAAGAACAGTAAGAATTAGGGATTTGGGAGGACAGAGGGAGGGATGGATATTAAATGTTTAGACTCCTAGGTGGAGGATTTGAGGAGGGGGGCAAAGGATGAATGGAGGTGTGGATGGACCTGGGGGAGAGAGGATGAATACACTTTCAAATAGCAAGGGGAGAAGTGTGAAGGAGGGATGAAAATGAAACAATTTGCTTCATCCTCCTGTGAGAAAACAGAAATAAAGAATGGAAGATGAAAGAGAAGAGTAGAAAAAGAGGGAGAAGGGCAGGCAGAGGAAGGGGAGAAGGGATTAAGACTACTGAGTGAAGAGGGAAAATCACACTTATTGAGAGCTAGAGGACAGAGAGAGATTGATTAAAGCCCCATACGGACGGGATTATCATTATTGGGGGAGGAAGGGGATATTCTCTGTGGACCATGGAAATTTTTACTCATTGTCCTGGAAATAAATTTTAAAGTTAAAATTACAGAATGGAAATGGATGTTCAGTAGGACAGAAAGGCTCAAAAATACATACATAAATCCACTTTGAAATAACATTAAAATACACTTCAGAATCACAAATGAACCTTTTGTTCATTACTTCTATCAAAGTAATCTTATAATAGCTGTTTGTAAATCTATGTGTGCGTCATCAACCAGTTATTCAGGATACATATAAAGACATCAATTTGATATAATTTTGTTTTTTTTTATTAGATGCTGTTTTATTTGCATCTCTCCAATAATTTCATTCTAAATCTGAAAATGGGGGGTGGAATATAGTTGCAGCAAGAACTGTATATAAAAGATGGATGCGGCTTCTGGGCCTTGAAATTGAGCCAATGAGGAAGTGCCTTAAGCCTGCATTCTTTACAATGGCCAGCAGAGGGTGAGTATCTATTTGTTTAGATGTCTGTGGGAAAACTGCAATTGGCCCCCTTGCTCTATAGCCTTTGCTAATACTTTGCTCGTGAATTTATGGGCTTTTGGAAAGGATTTGCGTCACTGTGTGACTGACAAGTTTCTACCCTGGGAGACTGCTATATATATCACTTTCTTAGATCCACCCTTTTCTCACCATATCCAGTTTTAAAACTCAAAAATGCCAACAACAAAAAATCTTAGCTTGAGGCTTCATAACGGGACAGGACCAGAGGGTGTGGACATCATCTTTCATATAAAGTCTGTGGTTTGCAGGTGACACATAGTTATCCTACATGTATATTTTTGCACTGGAACATTAAGTATAGTTGTAAAATATATAGATTCAAGATGGTGTGTCATCATAAAAATCTACAGTACACTGATAAAGATGGGCCATAATCCTTTATAGTTTGAAACTGACAACTACTTTTAACTGATTTTCTTCAGACTATGCAACCAATCGATAAGGACCTAATCTATGAGAAAACACTACACAGAGAACAATCCTCTGCCCATAGTTTGTGAAGGATACTTCCACTCTACGATGCTGATGCAGGCCCTGCGGATAGGATTCTTGAGTGTGAGGCAGAGTAGAGCCCGTGGCGGCCTTGTGGCTGTCGCTGTGGTTTGTTTCTTGGGTTTAGCGGTATAGTGCTGTCTCTTCCGTTGCGTGGAGCTGGCCGTGGAGATGGGCCCTCGACCTCCCGACCCAAGCCCTGCCCCTCCACCCGATGCGGCATTACCCATCATCTTTGCCTGCCGCGCAGCATCAATCGCCGCTTGCCAGCTTAGGGCTGCCCCCGGTGTGGGGATGTGCTCTGGAGCCAGGCCAACCACGCCCACTCCATGGTTGACCCCGCCCCCTCCTCCACCATGGTCGCCATGGCTAGTGCCACCACTGTGCTCATTGGTCAGGCCAGGTGGAGGAGGTCGAGGAAGAGGGGGAGGGGGAGAGTAGTCGGAGCCTGGAATGGAGAAAGAAAGAAAAGAGAGAGGAGACAAAAAGTTAGCTATATAAACTTATAAATTACTCATAGAAGTGACTTGATTCACAAAACTGTTCAGCTTCCTGGTTTGTTAGATTATTCTGAAGAGGCTGCGTAAAGCACATACTCATCAGTTATTGTGCCCTTTATATTTTTGTTAGCTGTCAAGTCCAACAGAGCTAACCACTTTAACAGAAAGTCTAAGGTCTTGGCAATGTTGAATGTCATCTCATCTACTCTCTATGTCTTCATCATAAGCCTTTAAATTTAGTACTTGTACATCTATTTGAAAGACTTGATTGCACTAGTGCCACTTGTGCATTGCTGCATCCCTGCAATCAAGGATTTAGAAATGTCTACTTGGGGAGATTAAAAACAACTGAGTAGCAAACAGATCTTTGGGTGTACTTGTAGGGATCTAACATGTTTAAAGGTCCCCCCGCCTTAAAGACTAATACACACTGAAAAATCCAGAATGCGTTCAGCCCTGAAAAAGATAAGACTGAGAACAACGAAAGATTGTATTGAAATAAAAAATAATAAAGAAGAGAGAGACAGAATTACAATAATCTCTATGAGATTACATAGTTTTACCCAAACAAATCGTGGGAATAAGACAGTGTAAAACTAAGACACCGGATTAACCATACTGTATGCTTAGCCAGATTAAAGACAGTTATAATATCCTCTCAGCCCTCATTTTCTTTGACAACTCAACAAATGTTCCCACTGTGCATATAGATTATACGCTGAAAATTTATGCAAACAATTGTTATTAACACAAAGCCAATCATGCAAGTGCACATGGAATTTTTCTACAGATGGAAAAAGCAACATTGCTTTGCAGAAACAAGGGTACATTTGTGAAACAGTAGTCAGAACTACTGATATCAAAGCAGAAAATGTTTGTTTTTCGTGATTAAAAAAAAAAACTAATTTCAAAATTGTTAAATTGCTTGAACGCAACAGATTTAGTAGATATACTATTTATTCGTACAAATTGGAATGTATATCATTATCTCGATGTTGCAGTGCAATATAGTACATCAATAGATCCTTTAGCACAACTTAAGCTTGGTAGATTTACCAATGTCAAATTTGTAAATCATATCATAAGGCAATTCTTTTGGAAGAGGAAGAATACAAAAGTTAAAGAACCTCTGTAAAGTTAATTCATCCTGTGCTGTTGCAGCAGAGATAAGGAGCTAGAAAGACAGAGGAAGTGGAAATGTGAGTGGGTTCAGAGGAAGGAGGAGGAGCGAAGTAGATTTATCCTACAATTACAGGGCATTCACAATGTCTGCTAAAATCCTGTTCCTCTCACTTCACTGCTACAGGTTTCTACAAATGCACTCACACTGGGTGAGGGCCTGAGGGAACAGTACATCAGGATCCTGAGGACTAGTGACTATAATATATGCACAGAGTGCATATACATCTATCGCCTAATCATCTGCAAGTGCTGCTTTCTTACTCAGTCACAGTAGAGTAAAAGTAGGACACTAACATCCCTGCGACTAGGGAAAATGGATGGTTGCCTGGTGATTGGACAATTTTTTTTTCGTATTTGGCGATTGAGTGCAAGTTTTTGTTCAACTGGTTGCCCAGAGGTTGAGTCCGACTCGGAATGACTGCATTCGCTCTCAGGTAGATTGGCGAAGGTTTGTAAATAGCTGCAGTCTCATTTTAAAATGAAGATTGATTGTCAACATGTTGCAATCAATCTCAGTCAGTCTGTGCTGCTGAACGGAACTCGTCTGCAACAGATTTTTGAAACATATTTGCGTTTATACGAGTTAATTTGCATATTACAAATATTATGCAAATTAATAGCATAATATTTGTAATATAATATTACAAACAAAATGCATGTATTTGCCAAAATGATAGCCAACTGATAGCGTTTCATCACCTTCTTGAAGTATCAAAGTTGTTTTGAAACCAGCAGCTACCTGCAAATGGTCACAGACCCGGTCTTTGTCTTTGAAGCAACTACAGTGGAACTACGGATTACAAGCAGCTCTGTATACGAGTATTTCGATTTACGAGCCGCGATCAGAGCAAAATTTCTCCCCGGTGTACTTATTAATAAACCTTACTACCCTGTTGGGTAGAAAATAGATATTCTGGAGTCTGTCTTGAATGAGACAAGAATATAACAACCGCTAGATTCCCCTTTGCCTTACCCGGAAACTTTTACCCAGAGCCGTTTCAAGGCTTATCCCTTTATGATGACACCTGCTTGGCTCACGTCCGTCCGTACGTACATACAGTTAAGAAAGTGCAATGTTAGTTTTGTTTGAAGTTTAAGAAAGTGTTGTTTTAGTTTTACCGTATCGTGCCTCCTCTCTCCCTCCCTCCTTCCTCAGCCGCTTTCCGTTAACTGCAATTGTCTGCCGCCAAGGTAAGGTTATATTTGCTTAAGTTGGTTTATCTTTTATTTAACTATATTTACTAATACAGTATTTTGATGTTTGTTTCTTATTTAAAAACATGTATTTTTCCATTATTTATGATATTTTGGGGACTTTTTGGGAGGGCTGGAACGGATTAATCTCATTTCCATTGTTTTATATGGGAAAAATTCGATCGGGTTACGTGCAAATCAGGTTCCGAGCTTGGTTCTGGAACGGATTAAACTCGTAACCTGGGGTTCCACTGTATTTCAAAGGCAACAAGATTATAAATTCATTGCACGTAGTCACCAACCACTGTTTTGCCCACTGTGACTGTAGCATTATCCACAGAATTTCATTCGTCAAGAGGAACTTAGAAGGGTGCTGGCAATTCTCACATGGTTGTTGGCAATGTAAAATTTTATAATTTGTCCCTTACTAAATATATATTAAAATTCATTACTGAAGTTGCTAATTACTTAATCAGTATAATTAGTTGCCTATTTTTCTTTCCCTCTCTTTTTAATCCACATACCAGGCCTCTAACAACAACTATTAAGCCACAACAAGCACACTGAATCTTCAAAAATCTACAGCTACTGGACTCTGATACTAAAAAACAGTACAACAGTCATGAATTGCTCTTGAATTTAAATGTAACTTAAGTGATCAAAGAATGTCTAAATATTTATATAAATATGGATGATAATGATGATGATAACTGTGCTAGGTATTCAATCATAAAAAGAAGAAAAGACAAATATTATACACAAATATAACAAAAAAAACCAACACACTGGACTTATTTGAGAAGTCAGAAATAAATTAAGCGTATAAACATAGCATTCAAACACTATGTAAATAGATGTCATTTGGCAAGGAAATCAAAAAATAATAACGTGCTTTACTAATTTCACCTTTTTTGCAGGCAGCTGTGGCATGAACGATAAATAGCTAGCTAGCTAGCTAGATAGACAGATAGATAGATATTTTAACTCATGGCAGCAGACCTATTAATAAGTTTAATTTGACAAAAAAAGAAAAAATAGTGTTACAGCTAGATATAGTTATGCGTAAATAGCCTACAAGGAATAAGATGTTATGCACATACAGCTACATTTACTTTATATTCTTTATATTCTTTGCACAACACATTTAGAAATATAGAAAATAACTAGCAACTCTGACACAGCTATCACCAGCAAGTTAACGTAGCATCGAGGACTTTGTGCAGCACTACAGAAGTCAAGACACAAAACCATGATACAGCAAAGATATAGCAACCACTTACTTGTCTCACCATGTTTACATGCAATAAGTCTTTCTACTTTTGGTGCAACAGTTAGCACTCTTAGCTAGTAACTAACACGAGCTTCTCTTGTGATTAGTAACTGTAAAACAACCAAAATGCAGTCTTACTGTTAATGTTATATGAAAATATCAATAGATAACGCCATATTCCACTCCTCATAGTGATAACATCCTTCATTTGCCCGGCTTGTCATCCTTAAGAAAAACAATATAACTCAAAGCTAGCCTTTTAGCTAACTCTTACTCATTCTTAGTATTTAATGATATAGCTGTTCAGCATAACTTTTCTGTTATGATTTGTTCTATTAATAATGTGGATTGCTGGTTTTATTTCTGTGTCTGTGTAAGTTTTTTTTTATGGCAAGTCTGCTGTAATATTTGTTTGGATAAGTGCTGTATAAATAAACTTTATTGCTTCTGTTACAAAATAAACTGCAATGCCCTGAAGGTAGAAGTGATCTTAAAAAACAACCAAATGCACTAAAAAACAACAGCACCAGATCTGCAAATATTTAAAGAGTAGTGTGCTTTGAATAGAGCAGTCATGCCCAAGGAGGTGCTCTTTACATTTACCAGCAGTGAAGTCACTTGGTATCAGATGCAGCTGTGTCCTATGAGAAAAACCAGTGTGGTTTCAATTTTTGAACATATCTTTCATCTCATTACTTGGCTGAAACTGTGCTTTTTTAAAAAAAAAGAGGTTTTCTTAAAATCAGCATAGTAAACTTTACTTTTATTAAACATGCATTTTGGCTCTGTCTCAGATGCTCCTTTATACTGGAGCATATCGTCCTCCAGTGCGAGTTAATAACTGCCTCCTGACTGCTGTTGCACATCATCATTTCTCCTTTGCTCTCTATCTCTCACAAACGCACACGCGCAAACACTCACACATAATCGTTTTCAGCATATTGTACTGCTTTGTGATCAGTTTATCTCACATAGCCTGCCCCTCACACAGGGTGTACCCCACTGAGAGAGTGTGTGTTTGTAAGTATGTGTGCTGTATGAGCGAGTTTGAGAGGATTAGAGGAGGGTAAAACTTTAATAATACTAATCTGTCTGACCGCGTGTCTCTCCTGTGTGTCTGTTCCTCTCACATGCATATGCACGGACATGCGTTTGTGTGTGTTGCACAAGCTCATGTGACCGACTATAATTCCATTAGCAGCTCTAATGGAAACACAGCATTCCGTGGAAATATGATTCCTAGAGAAAGAGAGAGGGGGGACAATCAAAGGATGAGGGGAAGGAGGAAAAGGGGTGGAGGATGAAGGGAGTTTAATGCATGAGAAAGCGAGGGAGGCAGAGTGGAATGTATGGCAGAAGAAGTTGAAAGACTAAAGAAGGGTAAAACAAATATATGAATGAAATCAGAAAAAGCAGACAGAAAAAAAAGGTAAAGGGTTTAAAACCACTTTTGTCATTACACAACATTGTAATGACAATAGTGGTTTGTTTTAATGCTGTTATTGTCATTGTTATTTTAGTAGATTCACAGACACAAGGTTCTTCATTATCAACACCTATCCACCACAAGTTTTGTAGTGTAGCACCATTTAGTGCTACAAGTTAAATCAAGTTAAAATGTTCTTTGGTCTGTGCTTTCATGTAATTCTGATGAATATAACTCACCTAAACAATGTTGCAAGACTAAGCAAACCTGCTTCCCAGCAATAGCAATAGCACACCCAAAAAACAGTGACCTCTCCCAGTTGAACCACACTGCCAAAACTGATCAGGAACCGTTTGGGAGCCTCATCAGTGCCTCAGGCTCTTTGCCATGCTTCTCAAAGTCCCCAGATCCCAATCTGGTATGAGCATCTGCAGCAAACAGCAGAACAAAGCCAGTCCACAGAGGCCAAACCCTGAAACCCACAGGACCCAAATGATCTGCTTCCAACGTCACACTGGGAGACAACACAGGGCACCCCAAGGGGTCGGCTCCATAGTGGTGTATAATAATAATAATAATAAACTAAAAGTGTATGAGATTTAAATTAATACAAGCTAAAGTCAGTGGAAAATAAACAGTGATGAATTTATATATGGTCGTCCAGGAATAAATTAGCGTCAATCAATAGAAAGCACAGCAACTTTATACATCCAGCCATGTACTGTAAAGACACTCAGCATTTGTTCTTAATGAACTTGAAGTGAACCTAACTAAGCCGAACTTCAGTGTGAATTGAGCTGGAGACTGTAACGAGCTGTGATTCAAACTAAAGTCAGTGGAGCTGTTATCTACTTAAAGATAAAGACTGGCGAAAGATACTATCGCTGCAACTCTAAGCACTCTGCCTCAAAATATCATTGCTGCTCTGCATTTGCACACAGACAGTATTTTCCAGATCAGTTGGTCTAATTTTGGTTACTAGCAAAGTACGGTTCCTTTACTATTCAGTGTCAATAACTGCATTAGTGGAAAGCTTACAAAGTATTATGCTGCTTTGCTCTGTTAACCGGCTCAACCAGATAATGAACAAAGACAAGGACCAATCAGATTATGCCATCCAAAAACATTCTCGAGTCTTTCCCTCAATGTGGTCTTTTTTCCTCAGTTCTTTTTTTCCTAGTTTTCACACTCTCACTCTTCATCTGCTTTTAAACAGGGATCTGCTTGAACGGACAGTAAAGATGCAATTATCAGTCAATTAACTGATGATGACACCTGATCACACACTAATTGCGCTAGGGTCCACACATGCAGGCACGCACAAACATATGTCACCTCTAATAAGAAGCAGAAAAAAAACTAATATTTTTGTGGCGAAAGCTGGTCTCTGCTTCCTCCTCTCCTATTATTTTCCTCCTCTTTCTCCTGATCGTTGCCAAATACCCTCTTAAAAGCCTGCCCTCTATGTTTTCATCTTTATTTCTTTCTCCTTCCCTAACCTGCACCTCCTCATCCTCTCCTTCTTCTTGCTCCCTCTTTTCTCCCTAATCTATACAACTGTCACTCCCTCCATTGACTCTCCAGCAGCAGACAAGTTCATTTTCAGTCGTGCACCCTCCCTCCTTCCTCCATTAATCTACCCCCACCCCTTCCCCATCGCCTCTCCATTTTTCTCTAGCTCTCTTGCCTTGCTGCTTCTCACTCTTTCTCCCATCACTTGCCTCTCTGTCATCTCCAAATAGCTGACAATTATTCTTTCACTCCTGCTCTCACCCATCTCCTTAGCTGAAAAGAGAGGTTAGCCCATAACTAATCTGATCCACCACACCGCTCCTTCCTCGCTGCCTTTAGCAGTCACCTTCGGCCTCACATTTGGACTAAGACACTAAGCAAAAGACGGCACAAATAACAAACCCAACTCTTGCTTTATTTTAGTGACAAAGATTGTCACTTCTTCCACGCTTTTCAGATCTTGAATGACATCCCATCACGCTTAACCCTCATTATCACTGTCATCGTAAATACCAGTTGTAAGCCTAATACTATTTTTATCCAATTTATGTGTCATCCACTCACTAACGCTCACACTTACACATACATGGAGTGAGTGTACTCACAAATCCCAAAGCAAGCTAAAAGGTTTCTGTATCTGCTGTACATACACACAGTCTATGCCTTCATGTACACACCGTGTGCGCATATGTGTGTCTCTCATTTGTCTCTCTCTCACACTGTCCATATGTGCCCATTATCTGGCCGAGTGAGCACGGCACACAAACACACACGCATGCACACACACCTGCTACCCTCAACACACACGCACACCTGCTCCCCTTGAAAAGTAAGACACATACACACCTGCTTTTCTTAATCTATGATACTTCCCAGCAGACACACACACACTTACATAAAACAAGCAGGACATCCGTGTAATTTACAAGGAAAATACACAAAGTAGAAATCACATGCTTGTGATCAGGCCATTGCTGAACAATCATGACAACCAAACAAACTGAAAATTTGCCACACTGCACAGAAAATTTACTGTTAATGGGCAAAAGGGCAGCCTATTGTCAGGAGAAATTCCGGCTCATTTAGCGCACACTGAAAGACGCTTCTTATTGGTTTGAATACAGCCAAGCAGCAAACACACCTTTGGCTCTTACAGCTGAGGTAGTTTGTCCCACTTTGCGATGTCAACACACAGAGGTAACAGCAAGACATGTTGACATTTTTGGTTATAAATTTTAAACCTACAACAAGTGAGTGTATTTGTGTTGCTCAAGCCATTTTTTTTTTATTGTAACAGCTATTCATTGGCTAAACATTAGCTATAAAAATCCTGTTGTAAATTGATTTATTTGTTAAACTAAACAAGCTACCTGTCGATGAAAAGTGAAGAAACTGTGTATGTGCATTTTCCACACAAAATGTTAAATGTTGTATGAATTATGCATTAATGCCCTGTATTCAAGAGCACATTCTCCATCCGTACTTTTTTGTTCATGACTGCATGGTTTCAGCCCTCGTTCTGTCAATCATGATTCTAAAGCAATGATTGGTTGTTGTCTCCGTATTCCTAGACAGTCACAAAAGACATGTCTTTAAAGCACAGGGTAAAAAACAAAATAGAGCTCTAATACTAATTTATAGTAGTACAATATAACGTCCAATTAATTATCAGTCAGTACACCCAGGATTGAATATTTTATGACAAATCCACCACTCTAAAAAAATGTCTGATCAGTGGTTATTTATTCACACAAATGCCGTAGCTTTCATGAAATTAATAAAAGAAGTTCACTGGGACTGTAAATGTAGCTAATTGCAATTTATCCCCGTTCTAGTGACACTTGTTATAACAATGACACATTATTTTAAATCCTCAGAGGTTAACTTTAAGCTTAAGATAAGAGGTTGCTTTTAATTGTTTAATACTTTGAAAGTCAAATCAGCGTTTGGCTGACTAGTTTGAGTCTGAGCCAAATCCAACAAGGTCTTATTTGTTTCATGACACAGTGAAATGTGGATTCCTCTCAGATGACTTTTTAAAGTAAGTTTTATGAATGTTTTGGATCCTGCGAGTCCTGATCGTTTGGCAACAACAGGACTTTAGTTAAGGTTAATAATTTGTTGAAATGTAATGTCTCGCTCTTCTTCTACCTGTCCCCTCAAAGGAATTGTTTAACATTTGGGAAAGCATGCTTATTCCATATCTAAATAAGTGATTAGATTAACAGCACTCTACAAGAAGTACCCCATTAGCTTAGTTTAGAGACTCAACAAGCCTACAGTAGCTCTGTCCAAATCTTGCATTCAAACTTCACTTCCAGTATAATAGTTTGTGATTTTTAGACAGTTTCTGTGAAATAATTTCAACTACAGTGTGTTTCTTCTTCACAGCTTTTGAGTGGAAATGAGTTTTAAAATATTGTTTTGCAAAAGTGGTTTACGTATTTGTCCAGCAAGAATCCCTGGTATGATTCTTAGAGGGGACACAAATCTGTTGGGGATTGTGTCAGGAGCTCAGATTTGTGGAGCAGCGTGTTAGTATGTGTATCTCCACTTTTGATTGGCTGAGAGCTAATTAGCATGGTAATACAGCCTATTCTTTACCTAGAGAAGACCTAAAAACATGAACGTAACAGTGAGCAGCCACTTTCAGTCTCAGCATTGCAGCATTTACCACGATAGGTGTCAAATAGAGTCAGTGAACATCTGCCCTCTAAGTGATGTACAGTAAAAGCCACTGAAGAATCACTGGGGTATGATACATTTCAAACAGGAAGGAGGAGGGTGTGTCTTAATAGCTGACAAACAGCTGAAAATTGTGTCACTCCACTTTGATTTATGGCAACACCAGTGTCAGCAACCACTTTAGCACCCCTCCCTGAAACATAAGGAGCTGTGATAGACACAAAGGACAAATGCGGGGGTGAAGAACGTGAGCAAAACCAGTGGAAAGGATGCCGACAAATAAAAGAACTTAAAGGAAACAGAAGCGTGAACATGAGGAGAGGGAAAATAGAGGAGAAAGTGACGTGTAGAGGGGGAGGAGAGGCAAGAGGAGGAAGGCTCGTTTGCACTGCCTCTCCATGCCGACCTCGCATACACGAGTATTCATGCACACAGCGCAGGCAGCAGATATTAATAACTCCTTATTAATATTCATCTGCAGTGGAGAGATGTGAGGCCAGAGTAACCCAGATACGAACAGTTTTCTCTACCTGTCTTTGTGTGTGTGCGTGCGTGTTCCTTGCATCCAAAGTTTGTGATCTCTATCAAGCTCTCTGCCTTAGTGATGCATGTCTTAACCATTTATTGGACATATTTGCTAGCTTAAACAATATGAAGAGTTGATTTCCTGCACTCTGATTAGCCACACTGAGTTCATAAAGGTCAAAAGCTAAACTATCAACACACAACTTCCACACAATATCATCACTAATGAATGCATTTTCTGCTTTTTGAGATAGAAATACGCTTAAACAAAGTGGGATGCAATATTTATTAGTGGCAGGTTCCACCTTATCCACTCTCCTCCACAACTCCTGTTCAGTCCTTTTCTTTCTATTCTGCTTTTGTCTTCCTGTCTGGCTCACCTCCCACTTCACATCTGCCCTTTACTTTTGTAAAGGCCACAGTGGGCGCCTGCATTGTACAGCTTATGCCATTCAGGCATGTGTTCATCTAAAGAGCCTTTCTGTTAAAGTAAATGCATACGTTTTGTAATCCCACTAAATGGAAATAATGACCTTGGCAAGGTCATTTTATGCAAAACCCACTGAGCCTTGCCTGTACAGTGCAGAATCAAGCCATTGCAGGTGGCGTGGTAGTGGTTATACACAGGTTAGAATAAACTAAATACATTTCAACAACCATCTACTAGAGGATGAGCACACTGCAAAAGAAAAACACAAATTACACACTGCATATACCCTGCAGCATCTGTATTAGTGATTCATCGGACTGTTGACATATTCATTAATTTATGTATTTGTTTAGCTCCTATAACTATAGTAGCAAGCACGTGTGACACAAATCATCAAACCCTAGAATGCCTTTAACAATACCCACATCTCAAGGAGTACAATGGATGGAAAGACCGTATGTCTGTGCAGGTTCTCAGTCATCCAGGTCATGATAGTCTTAAGAGCTTGAAAGAAAAAGGCAACTGGACTTCTTTAAGTTTGTGAAGATGTTTTACATCTCATCCTATAGACTTCTTCGGTTCTAAAAACAACAGGTGGAAAGTAACAGGTGTTTAAACCCTTGGTGGTGGTTGTCCCCTTTGGACAATTATCACATGAGCCAAATGTGAAAAAAGTTGTGAGTCATTACGAACACTGAGGGTTAACAGTTGAACCCCTCTGTCATGTGATCCACTGAGGTCACCTGAGTTGATGTCGGGCTCACAGGCCTCAGTTGCACTACAAGACATCCCAGAAGTAACCTTTAGACAAAACATATTTTATCTCTTAATCTGTTTCTTGCTGGTTTGATTGCTGCATTGTTGAATTTATATTGATTCTACAGCTGGGCTTTCAAAATATCACAAGCCAGATTTCAAATATTTATGGATGCCTGCTGTTTTCTCTACCGTTTTGGCAGCCAACCAGGTCACCATTTGCCCGCCCAGTCACTCGTTTTCTCAAGTCATCGTGTGAGCATGTACCTTTCAAACAGCAGAATATATCTAATCTCCCAGTTATGCCAGCAGCACTCGGCAGGCTTAGCCATTAAAAGGAGTCTGTTTCTTCAAGTTCAACAAGAGGTTAAAAATGAAACATAAAGAATAACCAAAATGCCAAAATCAAAGACAATAAAAATGCTCATTAACAATGTGTCTCACACTCCCCATATGCTCTTGAGCAAGGACTGCTCCAGGAGCCACAGTAGGAGACTGGATGGATGAAATCTGCTGCTCAGATGAGGGATTGCGATGAAGATTTGTTAATGCAAAGCAGAGCATTGATGATAAGCAAATTGCATCACCACTTTCTGTACAAGTGTAACAAAAATCAAACAAGCTTATTTTACTTTTTTCTTTTTTTTTTAAACTTCTTTTAAAAGATAGTCTTCAGGTGCTGAAAAAGTGAAGGACTCACAATACAATGTAGTGCGGAAAAAAACCCAATACAATTAGCTTGAACAAAGCTGGGTTTCTTTTTTGTCAGCTGCCTCCTGTGGGAAACTTTCTTTTTGTTAACTAGGCCAAAACAAATTTAAAAATCAATATTTTGAGTTTATCTAAGCAATAGCAAATTCACATTTCACAGCTTCGCACTGAGTCTGCTTTTAATCTTCAGCTTAGATCTGAAATAGATTTTTTTTTAACAGTATTACCAAGATATGCATATACAAACAATGTGTTTGATTTCACTGAGCTAATATCAGTTAAAATCAGTTAAAAAGTCTCACCAGCAGGTTCCCTCTGACTGCTGGCTTCTGAACTTAAACAGGCTCTATTGGGTAAAGCCTGCATATAAAAACGCTGTTAATTATTTAACATTAACTCTGTGAGCAAGCAGTTCCTGACAAATCCACATTATTCAAGCTTCTCACAAATAAACTGTAATGTTTACATTATATTAGACCTTAGGATTTTAACACCACTGCACACATCACCTCAATCTTACAGCTGGTACAGGTCACCCCAGATATAGTGCATCATAAGCTATGATAAGAGATAGATCAAGCATTTATTGAGGGCTGAAATTGTATTTTGAATTGTATTCATAGTTGCCACCATGTCTATTCAAAATTGTCTTCTCATAAACTGAAACTGCCTAGTTACTGAACGTTATAGAAGGCTGTCAGACAAATTATTAATGAATGCATTTTTATTTTAAAATGATTATTGTAGACTGTAGCTACAATAATACTGGAAAAACTCTTCTTGAAAGAGTGGTTTATGAAAGCCATCTTGCTTATGGCTTTCATAAACATCACTGTAACTGTGTACCTTGCCATAAAAAAACAACAGCTAATCTAATCAGAACACACTTTTCAATTCAGACTTCACTTATTTATTATTATGTTCTTTACCTTAGTTATGATTTCATATTTGGAAAATGGCTGATTTCCAAATATGACTGATTTTAATTAGTTCTGTTGGCACAGAGAATGTGACACCCTCAACCTCTGGGCAACCACCTTTGATCTCACGTGTTGCACATGTTGCACATGTGAGCCAAACAGTCTGACACCAAACAATTGCAGTTCAAATTGAACTGAAAGTACTGTCAGGTTGGCAAATGTTTACGAATAATTACCATATGAACGCAGACAGATTCCCAACAAGATGCAACAAGTTGGAGTCAGGCTAGCTGATCTGTAATGAGTCTTTTTGCAACAGGCGACTCAGTTAAGCCTAGCGGTTGCATAGCCTAGTTCCCAGCGGGTTGTGTTGTGATTATATTCCTATATAAAAGCAAGGATGATAAGTGCCCATTTCATTTTGCAGTTAAATTACCGTACTGCAGCAGCTACATCACTATTTTTGGAACAATTACCGTATTTCTGAATCTTGGAATTATGGTCAACATGGTTAGCCGTAAACTCATGTGAATTCGCTTCTATTTCAACTATGGCAGCTATTTCCCAACTCAGTCTGCAAATCTGCTTTACTCTGAGCTAAACACAATCACCTCAGATTAAAGACAAAGTTTGTGTTTGTTTAAAACTTGAAATAAGACTCATCTGATGCTGCCACCTTAATCTAGGAGAAGAAAAGCCTGCAACAAGCCAAAACAGAATTGGATTTAAGAGTCATGAACATCAGACTGAATGAAAAGTGTCACATTGTCCAAAAGCTCTTGATTAATTCCAAAAAAGAAGAGAAATTAATAACCGAAAGCGCACATAAGGAGTCTAAATCGTAAAATACCTTGAGGAAAATTGATAACAAAAGAATACTGCACTGCACTGCAAATCATGATCTCACTTTAAAATGGTTAATAACTCTGTACCACGGCTAAAAGTCATTAAGAAGAGCAGTTGTCATTATGGGAGCTCTGACACAAATACAAATGGCCCTGAAACTATAAATGAAACTACAATTAACCACTATTAAGATTCCTTCCATAAAACCTTCATGGAGAAATTAGAGGGGAGCCGAGGTGACGCCGTTTTACTGTTGAGTCAATAAGTGTCTTCACAGTTTGTACAGAGACATTACATGAGCGAATATGTCTGTGTGTGATATGGCGACCCAGAGAGAAATTGTAGTCTAAGGTACAACACACCAGGGAGACATCAAGTGAAGTACATATGCTGTAATGTCTGCGTGTGTGCTCAGAAACAAAGGTGAGCGTGTGTCTCTGTGTCGAGTGTTGTCATGTTTAGACAAAAAAAAATAGTGTTGGTGTGTGTGCTTGGAGCTATGCACGTCTGTGATTAATTGACGTGCCTACAAGCAATAAAATGCTAATGAATGTGCTCTCATAGTTTAGCTCCACAGTCTGGCAGAGCCACAGTCTCGGAGGGTGCGTTAAGTTTATAGCTCGAGCTCTACCCATCCTGCACATCCCCCATCAGCTGATGAGGGGCCATGGGAACAAAGGTAAAACGAAGCAATGTCTTCTTTTTTGTGGTTAAACTCAAGTTATGCAACACTCAGTATTCCATGATAATGAAGTATAATAAAAAAAGGCAACGAAAACAGGAATAAAACAAGTTGTCTACAGATTGATGATAATCACATTTGGAATACTTATGATCTCTTGAGTCACCTGGCGCACTCTTTAAATCTTCCAGGATAAAAATGTCATTGGTCTTTTAATAAATGTACATTTAAAAAAAAGACTCCATCCTGGCTTCTTCTGTGTCTTAGGTGACGACATTGATGGTGAATTGTGATGTTGAACATGCCACTGTTTGTTTCTCTTTCATTAATATCTAACTGAGTCATTTATCTGTTTTGTTATTGCCTGGTTCTGCCAAAGGTTTCTTCCTGTTAAAAGGGAGTTTTTCCTTCCCACTGTCGCCAAAGTGCTTGCTCATAGGGGGTCATATGATTGTTGGTTTTTTCACTGTATGTATTATTGTAGGGTCTACCTTACAATGTAAAGTGCCTTGAGGCGACTGTTGTTGTGATTTTGCACTATATAAATAAAATTAAATTGAATTGAATCTGTTTTGTTATTGGGGTTTTTTTGTTGCTTCTTCTGGCTCAGAATGTTTGCCTTCATTAAGGAAGACACAAAGACATGAACTAGTAAAGAAGCTAGGAGTCAACAAAGGCCCAGCAGAAGAGCAGTTGAATGGATAAAAAAAAACAATTGTGACCCCTGTACTCTATAACCACTCTATAACCAAGAGAATGCCTTTCTTATTCACTTTAGCCATAACCAATAGATTTCATGGAATTCCAGTTCATCTGGAGGTTACTGTCCTCCCAGTATAATTGATTTTCACATTAGATGAGACAGAGTTTTCAGACATAATAGTCTCAATAGACTTGCCTTTATCATTCCCAGTTATTTTCTTTTAGGGTGGCATTTAAGACTAACAATGAACAAAATATATATTTTTTCAGATACAGTAAACTATAAAATCCTGGACCACTGTATTTGAGATGCGCATTAGGTGATAAGATTACAAGTTGACAGCCAAATTAACTCACTGGTCCATCGCCAGTCAGGCACTGCATTTGTTAAGCAAGAGCTAGTCAAAACACACGAATGAATAAATTAAAAATGAGCATTTCAAGAACAAAGATTTTTATTAATATTCCTGCTGTTGAGCAAAAATGCTCCAGAAGATCTAGCTGAAAAGAAAACACCCCGTCCTGCAGTGGTGACATTTTCTGGTTGTGTCTTTGCTGGGGAGACATCGGTAAATGGTCTTATTCTTATATAGCACTTTTCTACTCTCCCAGAGTACTCAAAGCGCTCAAAAAACAACCACATTCACCCATTCATACAAGCACTATTTTCGCTAGACTTTCTAGTGCTCTAACTAACACAGTCATACACATTCACACTCCAACAGATGCATCGGAGAGCAATTTGGGGTTAATATCTTGCCCAAGGATATTTGGCATGCAGACTAGGGGAGCCAGGGATCGAACCACTAACCTTCCGATCAGTAGCTGACCTGCACCTGAGCTACAGCCACCCCGAGAGCCACATTAGCATTTACACTGCAAAAGATTTTTGTGCAGAAGTGTCCCAAACTACCTCAGCAAGTGCTTTGAGTGAGCACCAGTGAAAATTGAATTTGATTGATTTTATACCAGCACTGTTGCCTCACAGCAAGAAGGTCCTGAGTTCAATTCCACCATCAGGCCGGGGTCTTTCTGTGTGGCGTTTGCATGTTCTCCCCGTGTTTGCGTGGGTTCTCCGGCTTCCTCCCTCAGTCCAAAGACATGCAGTTTATGGGGATAGGTTAATAGGCAACTCTAAATTGCCCATAGGTGTGAATGCGAGATTGACTGTGAGTGTGAATGGTTGTCTGGCTATCTGTGTTAGCCCTGCGACAGACTGGCGACCTGTCCAGGGTGAACCCCGCCTCTCGCTCCAAGACAGCTGAGATAGACTCCAGCGTCCCCCGCGACCCTGAAAAGGATAAGCGGATGCGAATGGATGGATGGATGATTTTATACCATCCCTCCATACTCTTCCACTTATTCTTATCAGTGTCGTGAGGGTGAGATACACCCTCGACAGGTGGCCAGCCTGTTGCAGGGCTAGCACAGAGAGACAACCATTCACACCTATAGGTAATTTAGAATTACCAGATAACCTAATCTTACTAATTTGGACTGTGGGAAGAAGTTGCAGTACCCAGAGAGAACCCATACAATCATTATATTACTTTATATCATCTCTTTTTTAGGTTATTCAATATGTGATCCGTTTGATTGCAGCATGCCGGTTGTAAGTTTGTAATTTGATTTTATTTTCACATCATGCAAAGCACCTTGTGATGTTTACCTTCCAAACTGCAATATTTTTTTGTCCTCTGTTCTTTTCCTTCACACTTAGAGAAGTAAAACTTAGTTTCAGTCAGTTAAATGCCCTAAAGCTTGGAGAGCTTCAAAAACAATTCAACATGCATCCATCGAGTGAGCACAGTGCCCACATTAGCATATCAGCATATTTACTGTGTGCCAGATTACTGCGTTCTCTGATTTACAGCTGCACAAATGCCAGTTCTTCCAATCACATCACTGCCCATGCACAAATATGCTCTTACATGAGAAACTGCTGAGTGGCCCTAAGAAGTGCCAACAAAACACATGAATAATTGCCAAAGACACATTATACGCATTAAAGTTTTGTACTGGGAACAGTATATGAACTTTAAAGAGCAATGCTAAATTACCAGGACATGAATTACACATTATTGCCAGTCAGTCAAAATCAGGACTGACAATATCCATTCATCTATCCATTTTATTCTACATTAATTGCATTTCACCAGTCATCAATGTATAATTCGACAAATCCCAGCAAAGCGGAGCATATTCATTACAAATCTCGCATTGAAAATTTCCAACAAAAATTGGCAAAATGATTGACTGACAAATGCAAAGCCTCTAATTGGGTGTTTTTGCAGATTTATAGTTCTGAGCCTCAGAGAGTCCCAGGCTTACAGCGCAGCCCCTCCCTGCTCTTTCTACCCCCAGCCTACTAGGACATGTTGGGCCTGGGCAGCAGAAGAAGAAATCAAACATCCCTTTGATGAGAGTTTGGCTGCAGAGTGAAAAAGGCACAGTGTGTGTATGTGTGTGTTTATGGATATAAATACATCAGAAAGCTCAAGTGGAACACAAAGGGCACTTCCTGTGACAAAAGAAACATGTGTGCTACCGATATTTCAGCTCACTCGGTGAACTGGTAGAAATGACACAACAAAATATTTGATGATTATATGGATTAGGGATGAGGAGAAGAAGGGAGGAAAGAGAGGATGGAAGGACATATGTTGAGTGGGTGGACAAGCAGGGAAGGCAGGGAAGGGGGTACGACTGGCGAAAACCACACACGCGAGCACACACATGCAAGTCTCTCCGCCATCTGGAAAACTCACCCCCCTGCCAGTGGTCCTATACAACCAAAAATAATTGTTTCGGTCTTTCTTTCCACCCCATTTTCCTGTCTTGCTGTCTTACCTTCTTTCTACTTCTCCTGATCTCTAAACTACTTCTTGTCTCTTCTTTGGAAATTGCAGAAAGCTTTTATAGTTGCCTGTGTGTGTCCATAATGTACATATAAAACAATCCATCTGTGTTTGCATTCATGCCTGAGTGTGTATGTGTGGGCGTGTGTGCACGGTGTGTGTGTTATGTGTGTGTGTGCACTTCTCCTTAGTGTGTAGGGACCTCTCATGGCTACCACGAGCTAATGAGCTCCATTTAAATCCAGCCCCTCTGATCCTTCCTCTCGCCCAGTTTTTCTGCCCCAGGGGCCGTCGTTCCCTGCTCTGGCCTGGAAACTGTGGCGCGGCGGCAGCCATTTTGGCTCATTAGTAACAAGCTGCTGAACCAACACGCATGTCTCACTGAATCAGTTTCAGACTAATGGATGACTGGTGTACTGGTGTGTGTATGGATGAGTGTTTAGGTATGTGTTCAATCACATGACTAAATATTTGTGTATAGCGCATGTGTGTCTGAAGATGCATGATTCTGTGTGTATTTGTGTGTACTTGTGTGTGCGCTTGTGTCCGTGAGGCATCACCAGCTTATGGATGAGTCATCCTCAAGTGCTTCAGTAGCATCATCTTTCTTTCGTCGCACATCTAACTTTCTCTTCTTCTCACTTTCTCTCATTCAGCCTTTTTCTCTTCATTTTGCTTTGTCTCTTTGTTTTTCTTTTGGAGGGAGTCACATTTTGTGTAAAACTAGACTGGCCCCTCCCACTGTGCAATCAGAGTGTTGAAAGGGTTGAGATCATGTGTTTGCTGGTTTTTACGGTAGAAACATTGCCTCAAGCACACATTTGCAGGACCACACATACACAAATGCATACAGTCAAGTGAACCCTCTGTCTTTTCCTATCAGGACATAATAAAAAAAAATTATTTAGTCCTTGCCAAGGACTCAGATTTTTGTAAATACCACCTGAAATAAGCAACACATGGAATTATTTAACAAAAACTAAGTCATAGTTAAAGAAGCACTGTGTAAAATCCCCGTGCCCCCCATGATCCAGTAGCAAGTAAAACTTGTTTTCTGTATAACTTTATCAGTCTCCACATTTATGGAACAATGTGACCCACTCTTCTTAAAACACTGTCTTATTTCATTTTTGTAGCACTCTCTTAAGATCCCAATACAGCGTTTCAGGTTGGCCAAAAACTTCTTTGGTCTCATCTTTCCAAAGGACACTGATCCAGAAATCTTGTGGTTTGCTCAGATGTAGCTATGCAAACCTAAGCTGCTCTGCCATGTTATCCTAAGAGTTACAAAGCTTTTTATTGGAAACAATTCCAAACAGGTCATACTTGTTGAGTCTTTTTCTAATTACACTGGCATGAACTTTAATATTTCGCATGCAAACTGAGGCTTGTAGAGTCTGAGATGACTTCATTTTATTTTCCCTTTTCTCTGAGAATAACACTCAAAGTTTGTTGGGACAACTACTCGTGTGAAGATTGGTAGCTATCTTGAATGTTTTTTGTTGTTCTTAATCTTATGAATAATATTTCTCACTGTAGAACTTCAAATTGTCTGGAAATGACTTTAAAACCTTTCCAAGCCTTCCAAGACTTACTCCAAGGCGCACACTTGCTAATGATAAATTAAACAAGCGTATTTGATTAGCAGCACCCATGGAACAATGGAAGCTTGGGCGAACTTAGTTTTTTACACTAATCAAACTGGCTAGCATTAGCTGATAACTGCTCTGTTGATAAAGCCAGCATGGTAATATCCCTTATGGTGGTTACAACCATTTTTTAAAATGCTTTTGAAAGGGCTGTATGGAGTTGTTGGTTCACTAGTCAAAATTATTGGCCTCAGGCGTTTCATCCTGAAAAAGTGGCTACTACCTGTACAGCCTTCTCTAGATTTCACTGACATCTGGTATCAGTCTCCAGTATTTAACAAAAAATAAATTAGGTCTGATTTTTAAGAACCTTTAACCTTCTGTGGTCTACGGACGCCCCAGCGCGTAACACCGACATCGGCAATAAAAGCGGGCGTGACAGTGGGGCAGAGCCACAATGCCATTACCTTTCGATTTGTGTTGACAATGCATATTGCTCTGGACCACAGAGGGTTAATAATTATTGGGCAACATTTGTTGCTTTTTTGTTTTGTTTTATTTCTTTTCAATGTTCTTTGGATGCTTTCATGGGCACCACTGACTTGCACTGATTTCATGTAAGCCAAAGTAACCCTTCTCAAATGTAACTAATACATTCATAATTATTACCATAACCTAACCTAAGGTTAAACTTAGTCCGTCCATCCATCCATCCATTTTCTCCTCAATCTGTTAATTGACATTATAGGGGCTTGCTGTTGTACCTAAAATAAAATGTGACCTCATTGTCTCATGTGTACATACACACAAACGGGTGTGTGCAAGCTCACATAGCACAGTTCAGGGTGAGCAGATCATCTTGGTATGAAAGAGCCTCGTTGGACTACTTTCAACGCACACACACGGAGTTGGGAAGAAGCGAAATACCCCCTGCCTGAAGATATGTGTTTGCGTGTGGGTGGGTGTGTTTGTGTGTTGTGTGTGTGTATGTCCATATTTCCATGGTGTTCAAGTAGAAGAAAAACCACAATGTGTCAGTATGAGTTGTGTATGCATATGTGGTTAAGCGGTTGGGAGGCTTGATGTTTCAATAAACAACAAGTGACTTCTCATTTACCGCTTGTGCAAGGCTTGACTGTAAGACAAAGGCACACAGACACAGAACTGCACCTCATGGCTGCCTTTACGTCTGAGTCATAAAGCTATTAGATTGCTGGCTACGAACGGACTTCTTTCTCTCCAGCATTCCTCTCTTCGTAACCAAACGGGTCCAATTATAAACATTTACACTGAAGTGCCATCACTCTGCCATATCACACATGGATTCTTCACTTCATATGAAGGTCTATGAGCATGTCTAAAGTTTATGCTACTTTCTCCTCTTGCGCTTATCCTTTCTTTCTTCTCATCATGAGTTTGTACTGTTCAAGTAATGGGCTAACTGATAAAACACACGCAGGCTGAAGTGTTTCCCGGAGGCATTCTTCAGCTAAAACAGTTATGGTACGACTGAGTTTCCACTAGAATTTTAGCCTTTCAGAAAAAAAAAAAAATCTGGAATACTGGGAAACTGTGGCATTTACACCTGGAAGTTTTCCCAGACTAAGATAGAGTTGAAGGGGGACAGTAGGGAAAATTAGGGAAAACCACAGGCCACTGTGTATACTAATGTCGAGAAGAGAAGAGTAGTACATTTAATTACTAGTAGATAAGATCTGCTCAGTAGAAGTGAATAAAACAATATTGAGATGAGTGATTCACTAAAATGCAAAGCCCAGAAAAGAGAAAAGTAAGTCTAACTTCAACCAGTAGCCCAGACTTGACACCGTTTCTTTATGGTTTAATAGCTTTTCTGTTTAAGATAAGTTTTTGCCTTTCTGTATAAGGATTACATGCAGAGATTGCCAGGAGTCTGACCTCTGTGTGTTCAACATTTATCTGCTCTGTCTTGCCTCGTGCATGGGCTTCAGTAAATCAACTGGCATAAGCATGCTTAGCATCATCTTGACAGTAATATAAAGCAGTGGATCCAGGACACACAGAGGACAACCTCCTGCCAGTTTTGTCACTGCGCAACAATGAGCTGATCTTAGAGCTTAATCCAGGAATGTTTGGGTATAACTCTGAGATTATTAGGGAGCATCAGATGGGGAGAACAAAAAATATGTGGTCAATGTAATAATGTAATAACAGAGGCAACTAATGAATAGTTCCCACTATTACTTTCTCACATAAACTAAACTAACTAAATGTCAAAAAATGTGTATCAGTCCATCATACCATAAGAAATCACCATAAGAAATTTGTGCCACATACACACAGACTAAGTCACATATGCTTTGGTGATTAGTATTTTATTTTTTTGCTAATCTACAAACAGCAAAAATGGGTTGTTGTTGTTGTTTTCTTCTTCTTCAAATGACTGTATATGAATGATGGAAGTTGCTTTATGGCAACATCTATGTTGGTTACTTGAAATCAAAATTACTTATTAACCATTAGAGGATAGGATGGATAGCTAATGCTACCAACCTTTATTAGAAAGGAGAATCCAAGAAAAAGTTGGTACATTATATAGACACTTGTTGATTAGTGTTAAGTAACACAGCAGGACATATGACTTGCCTTTTTAATTGCATTCAAATTCTCCAAATGGTACAAACAACACACATACAATCTAAAGGTACATTTTAGTGAGTTTAGCATATAGCTCCCAGCGATAACTGCCTGTATCTGGCATGGACTGCAAACTATCTTTGGGGACTGATTTGGAGCCAGCCCCAAGTGGCCATTTAAGGAACTTCAGTTTTTTTGCGCTTCTGCTTTGGCTTCCTTTTTGAGCTCTGGAGCCCAACTCAAGTGACAAGTTTCTAATGTTTGCAAGACCACTGATCAGCAATGGATCTTCTTAATCAATTTATCGTTATACATATTGTGGACTATGTGCAACGAGAAGGGAAATATTTTATAAAAATACTTCAATCAGACTCAATTATAAACGCATACAAAAAACCCTTTTGACAACAATACTGGTACAACAAAACAAGATGTGCTGCTTTATCATTGCGCATGTTTAAGTCTTATCCTGCAGCTAAACTGTACAGTTAGACCTCATCAAAATGACTCTGAATATGTCAGTTGCAAACAAAGAAAGCGAGCAAATAAATGCTATGTGACAGAGCACGAAAAAAGAAAAAAGGCGGAAAACAGCAGATGAAAGACAAGTTGAAAAAAGACAAACGGACAGATGGGCAGAGTGACAGAGAGAGAGAGCGAGAGACTAAAAAGAGAGACTAAGTTTAGCTCTCCCCCTGAGGACTCCTCTCAGGTTCCTCTGCTCTTTTCAATGTCCTCCTCTCCTCCCTTTCTTCCTGCCTCCTCCCTGTTACAATCCATCACAAAATAATTAACTTGCTATAAGTGAAATTAATTCCACTAATTGGTTTTAAAGGTATTTTTGGAAAGGAAAAAGGAGAAAGGATGTGGAGGAGAGTGATATCTGTGTGTGTGTGTGTGTGTGTGTGTGTGTGTGTGTGTGTGTGTGTGTGTGTGAGTGTGTGTGTGAGAGAGAGAGAGAGAGAGAGAGAGAGAGCAATAGAGACAGAGAGAGGGAGAGAGGGAGAGAGCATGTAAGACAGTAGGAGCGTATGGTACCTATTCACCCAATCAGGTGAGGATGTGACCTCTCCTACCAGGAAGTCAACTTGAAGAACTTTCTGAGCAGATAAGGAGGAACTGATAATCCAGACAGAAGGATGCTGGCAGTGAACAAATACTTTTCATGTCAAAATACCTTTTTTCCTGATGTTTTTTCTCTGCCATTTCTGCATCTACACTTTGTCTTTCTTCTACTTGTCTCTTCTGTGTTTTAGACTTCAGTTAAACAGTTGTTTTTATACAACAATGCATTTTACTCCTGTCGATTTGCAGTAAAGGACTTATTTTTGAATACCTGAGGTCTGATCACAAGAGAGAGAAGAAAGCTTTCGTTTTCAGATGATCTTTGAGTGAATAAGGAGGAGAAAATGACAGTGAGGGCTTTTCAAGTAGCTTCAAAGCTAAAGTGAAACGGACTGAAATAGCATTTTAAGTTGTCCAAACAGATATTTTTGTCTTGGTTTTCTTTTCATTTTTGACAACTTATTGATACATTAAGGACACAAAATGGGCACACAGATCCCTAACACGTAAGCCGACCTATTAAAGAGCAGGTAAATGAATCAGGTGATTTGTAGAGGTATAAATTCTTGTTTTTATAAATTAGCTAAATCTAGCATTTAGGATAGGATATATGATATGATAACATATTATAACCTGCTAATATTTGATATATGTAGTGCATTAGTTACTCACACTGAAAATGAAGCATGCTATGCTACTCACAGCTTTCCTTAGTTCAGGTAGGCTATGAAGTTATGCTAGTCCTCCAGTCCCAACAAATTACCTGGTAACAGCTGACCTGAGTGCTTACTCACATTAGCTTATAGTTCAACGGACACCTTTCAATGCATCCAGCTGATAAAGCTAATAGAGGCTACACTACTTAACTTGCTTTAGCTTGCTTACCTTTCCTGCACCTATGCAACTTTTCAAACCCACCCTTTTAATATCATTATGCAATATAATCTGCAGCGAAACAGAAGAACAAAGGAAAGAATAAAGCAACACACAGTTATTCATCTATATGGGGCAGTTGCCTAAGAAAGGTGACGAAACGTTTCTCCCACTGAAAACGCTACGTCCAGATGAACAAAATCAAAGTTTGGGAATAATCGACAATATTACACAGAGCATCATGCCATGTCATTGATGCCTGCTTTGTTCAGTATGAGGGTCTTATTGTTGTTCTTCGTTTGGAAGAGAATGGAGGTCTAAGAACAGAGATATGTCATCAAATCTACATTACCAAAGATAACTACAGTGGTTCTGATTGGACTAATAATTACCTTGTTTACACTGATTTTACCCTCTGTTTATATTACATTAAGAAGTTACTACTAAAAAAAACAGCCGTCTTGCAAGCCAGCAACACTCTTACTCAAATGAATGAGGTTCCTCTGTTGTTTAATATTGCACAAAGGTTTAAAACCTGCATAGCAGAGACAAGAATTGGGCTTTAAAAAAAATCTTCCAGTAAGCGAAAAGTGTAACTTAGGAATTCTAAATGCATCCAGCTGCACGGCTGCCCAGGTATGACTTTAAATGTGTGTTTTGTCAGCCATCCAAACACAATTTACCGAGTCAGTTTAATAGCACCCTTGCCCTTCCTGTATCTTGACATGGAGGAACACAGGGCAACTGAACTGTGTGCATTTTTGTGTGGGGGATTTTTTCTTTGTTTGTTTGTTTGTTTGTTTTGTTGGTAACCAAATTCTTCCCCTGTTTTCCTTCTCCTGTTTTGCTCACACATCATACTGCCCTTAACTCTCCCCTTTCACTCTTCATTATTTTCACCTATTTTGTTTCTGTCTTTGCTGTCAAACCCCACTTCTTCTGCCCGATGACTTTCACTGATGTTTTCATTATCCCTATAAGCTTTCTTCCTCTCTGCCTTTCTCTGACCGATTCGCTGCAACATATGCAACCACTTCCCTCTCCTCACACACACACACACACACACACACACACACACACACACACACACACACACACACACACACACACACACACACACACACACACACACACACACACACACACACACACACAGACTAATTACAGAAGGAGGAGAAAGGAGGAAGGAAAATAAAAGAGAACTAGTTGGGGGGGAAGTGAGGGGAGGTGAGAGAAAGGGCAGGGGAAGAGAGAAGGCTAGAAAAAAGAGAGATGAGGAAAGTGGGTGAAGGGGTCCTTGGGGTGAATTATTCATCTTACTCCGTGACACCTGAGGGCAATCTACCTCTCTGTGAGTCACCAAGTTAAACAGACAGAGAAGGAGAGAGAGAGAGCAGACTGTATGAGTCAGACCTGCCCAAGAGGATATTAACACCTGTGTGTGTGTGTGTGTGTGTGTGTGTGTGTGTGTGTGTGTGTGTGTGTGTGTGTGTGTGTGTGTGTGTGTGTGTGTGTGGGTCCTGCAGTGTATTGTCCCCTAAGCTTATCATGTGCCACTTACATACGGAGACCATCTAAAGTGTAACCTGTGGCTGTCACTCACACAGACACATATCCTCGGAGTCAGTAATAAGCTAGGTCAGCGCAGCGCACAGTGTAAATCTTACTCACACTGAGCCACAGCCATAAGCAGTGCTAGCATTAAACAGCAGGGAGAATAAACTCACACACACAGCGTGTACATGCAACAGACAGATGAAAGACACGCGCACAAAACTGGCTCGTGTTCTCAAGCATCACACATGCCATCTTTCCATTAGCCACTATTCAATTAATAACCGCCATCATCCTCTTTGCGTGTAATACGGTATAATCTGGTGTCTCCACTCAGGCTCTCAGACCTTTCTAACTGCTGACTGGATCACCGACATTCATCAGCATCAAGCCCACTGATGCTTGAATTATTAAACACGCACATTTCTTACATCCGAATGCAAAAAAAAAAAAAAAATCAATTCTGGGGAGGCTGTAAAACTGTTGCAGTTCATTTGAAGCTTTTAATTGGTGCTGCTGTCTAAAGTAAATTGCAGTGATTTAGCGGAGGTAGAGTGTCTTGCTCAAGGTGACTAATAGCATAGCAGCAGATAGACAGATTATTTAATTCTGGGATTGAGGCTGTCAGTTTGTACAGGATCACCACACTAAGCACCTAAGACTTCCCTAAGACATGATTTAGAGATTTTTAAAGTTAATTCAAGATTCAAAAAGTCATCCAAAGATCGATAATGGTGTGATTTGAACTGATCACGAGGCATCTTTCTTTTAAAAAGAGAAAAAAAAGGTGATTTAATCACATAATTTAACTACAAATGGAAAACTTTCCAAGCACACACACACATACATGCACCCAAAGATATTGGAAACAAAGCTGTGATGCAGTGTCTTGCTGAGATGCTGAAAAAAGACGAGAAGCTTTTTGATGTCTCTTTTTGTCTTTTGGCTTCTTTATATGCGTTCCACTTTCCCTGGCACTGAGCGTGACTTCCTACTGAAATTAACCAGGCAGCCCAAAAATAATCCACCGCTAGAGAGAAAGAGTGATGGGTGAAAGGAGAGAGAGAGAAGGAGCGAGAGGACGGGCGGGGGTGAGAAAACAGGATGGTGAAAACTAAAGATGAAAAGAAATAAAGCCAAGCAAAAATGATAAAACAGACAGAAAAGAAACTAAATAGTCAGAGCGAAAGCAAGAAGTAGAGACAATGACAATGTGCAGCAGTGACACACTCTATCCTGTGTGTGAATTTATTAGCATTCCTTTCCTCGAGGTTTCATATAATCTGTTGGCTGATCTGTTCTAATGCACATCCAGACAACTCATGGTCAAATTTTTATTCCAAATTTGGTCATCCTTGTTTTGGAGATACTCCTTAGCAGTTTATAGAGCAGATGACAAGGTTAGAATTACTAAGTCCAAGCCTGAAGGTTTGGCTTGACTGGAAAAATGGTGGATCACGATCTGTACTTGCTGCTAAAAGTGGTGGTGAAGTGGGGGGGGGGGGGGGGGGGGGGGGGTGGGGGGGGGGGGGGGGGGGGGGGGGGGGGGGGGGGGGGGTA
>VURO01017640.1:1784-14059 GCA_015108175.1 Pelvicachromis taeniatus
TTTTTAAATTATAAATAAATTTTAAAAAAAAATTAAAAATTAAAAAAAAAAGAAAGCGAGAGCAAAAAAAAAAAAAAAGCAAAATGAAAATGAAAGGAGATTTTTGATATTGATGAGCTCTGTGTGCGCACGCTCCTGGTTAAATACAAGCAAATGGAGGCTTCGATGCTGTCTGACTTTTCTTAACTGACTGTAATGCAGTTTTTTTTTACGAGCCACTATCCTCCCCCTCCATTCCTCTGTGTTACATTCCACAGCTGTGTTAAAATAACAATATTGAGGACCAGAAATGTGGTTCTAAACATTCAGAGTCAGGACTCAGCTACAAACTAGAGGATGGACCCAAAGCTTTGGCACTGTAAGTGTTGACAGCACCTTTTGCTGTCATTCCATATAATTAAACACTCCCAGCGCCAACTATCACAGCCGAGGCAGGCTATGAGAAGGCTGCATTAGTCAGGCACAATAAGCTAAATAATAGTGCAATTTTTGCTTTGTGCTACAGTTGTAAGTATATCTGATTCTTTCTCTGTGTTTATGGCTGTGTTTTACCCCAAAAAGTGTCGTAACAACAAAGGTTGATTTGAGTCAAACTGTAGTCATCTTGTCTGTTTGCAATCATTTTAACTCCCTTTGAGGTGTTTATTAATTCACAGCCATTATTTTATGGTCAACGAAAGAATATCATTATTTCCTTTATATGTGACCTGGACCTTGATGGGTAACGGGCCTCTGCCCATTAGACCCTTTCAGTAATTCTGCCATGATAAGGAGCATTTCTGTGTGTGTGTGTGTGTGTGTGTGTGTGTGTGTGTGTGTGTGTGTGTGTGTGTGTGTGTGTGTGTGTGTGTGTGTGTGTGCATAGTGAGCTCATTCAACCAACAGCGATATGCAGCATTGTGGTTGTCACAGCAACCAAAATCCCATCTCCCAACCTTGCAGACTCTCTCCTTCATTCCCCGTCATTTCATTCTGTCCTTGCATGTATGTAGCGTGTCTGTGTGTATGTGTGTCCTTACAAACCTCCTCTGAGAATTCAGTGTGCTGAGTTAACAGAGAGGAAAGAGACAAGGAAAGATGGGGAGTGTGTGAGAGAGCGCGGCAGAGGAAACAGAAATAAATTGCAGTGCTGACCTATATTCTCGAATCCCGCAACCAGACGGTTCAGCGGCACAGATGTTCCCCCCCATCCCCGTGTTCCTGAAACCCTCCGCTGCGAAATTCAGCCACAACACCCGAATGCATGGAGACGGCAGTGGCTCTGATTGTGTCCCACGTACGCCGTGCATCAGTGGCTGGTGTTTTTATTTGTTTGTGTGCGCTGCTGCAAGCATGTGTGGGAGGATCTGCACTGATTTATTTTTGTGTTTAAAGGAGCACTTCACGGATTTTCATCTCCATGCATATGTGTATACATATACTTATATATACATGTATGGATGTCGTTATACACTTGGCAATAATCTGCATGCGGTTGGACGACTCTTTTCATCCCTCCACCGGCCCGAGCAGCAGCGTCTAATCTGTCTGTCTACCAGACTCAGCCTTCGTCTCGTTTTCTGTTATTGCACGTTTTTAAGGATGTTGTGTTATTATAGAAAAACTCCTACTTCCATTACAGAAAATCTTATTTCTAACTTTTTCAGTTTGCATTTGTTTCTTCATTTTTTCCTCTAAATTTATTTTGTGTCTGTGTGTGCTTTTGTGACACTTTCCCCATTTCACCACCCAGGGTGTCTTTCTGTGTCTCTTTATGGTTGCTTTATGTCCCTTTTGCAACTCTCTGTTGTCGTTTTTGCAGCACATGTGTGATTACTGTCATATGTTAAAGGACCATTTAAGCATCACTTTGAACCCAAACCACAATTCTTTGTAAATGTAACCAAGTAGTTTTCAATGCCTGAAACTAGTCAGTGAATAAAAGTGGAAGTATAAAGTGCAAACACAGCTAATCGTCAAGTAAAAATAAAAACACAAAGCCCTCAAACTGTTTTCTGTATCATTGTAAATCTTTTTCTTCATGCTTCTGTGTCCTTGCAGTTGTTTCTTTATTTTTAGTCAACTCATTTGCCTTTTAAAACAATATAGGAGTTATAGTTATTACATAACTGTTTGCTGGATGTAATATATGATTTTTGTCAGAGAAACTGAATTTTTTTCTTTTATGTAAGAAGAACAACAATAAGTTAACTTTGCACCAGCTGTAAGGGGAGAAAATTCATGTTGGCATGTTACATACTTGGAAATTAATCTTAACTATTACTCAGAGATGCACCGACAGAGTGGCCTCTGAACAGAATCGGCTGGTTTTTGTCTGACTGGCCGTGAGTGGTTGATGAGCTGTCGCAGCCTGATGCGCACCTTCAAAACTGTAACTACATTGCTGCAACAAACAAGGCAACAAGATTGTTCCACTGGGTAAACTATGTAGAAAATGCTTTACACCTACAGGAGCGCCTCATCCATGCCAAATCCATGCCATGAAGCTTCAAGCTCACAACTGATGTGCTGATGTTATTGTCAGAGGTTTGGAGGTCCACACCAGCACGTTAGTGACCTTTAAATGCAGTACTCAGCGTCCCCACTCTGTAACTTTACGTGGAGTTTTTGTGGGTCCCGAACGGTTTCCCTTTGAAATAATAGAACCTACAGTTGATCGTGGAATATCTAAGAGGGAACACAAGATTTGGTGATGTGGCCCATTACTGTTGCCCTTATAGTGCAGCTGTGCAAGCAAAACATATTAATCTGAGAAATAATATTTCTTCTGTGAAAAAAGTGACATATTTGAGGGCTGTGATTCTCACACAGTGAGTGTGTCATCTGTCTCCTTGTGCTCCTCTGCCAATCAGAACCATCCTGTTTTAACCAACAAACCAACCGCAGCGCTGGTGACAACACTGACAGGACAAGTGAAAGAATAACTTGGCATAGTGTTACGTCCCCCTCAGCTAGGACCTGAGGGGAGCGACATACATGAGCCCCCACTTATGATCAACGTTTAAACAACGGTTTTTATTTTACACATGACACAGTTACAACTAAGGCCGGGTCAAAGCCCCCAACAATGGCCACGAATGGGGCTTTAAACTCAAATGCCTGACAGAACACAAGTAGCTGTCAAAGTCCAAGGTGGGAGAAAGGACAGTCTGTAGGCATGGGCGCCGCAGGATCGCTCACAAACAGCCCTTTGCTTCTGTGCAGAATCGGCCACCTTTTATCCTCACAGGTGCACCCAATCCACCAGCCCGTTGCTCTGAGGGAGGCACCGGAGCTCGCGGCAGCCAATCAAGGACGAGGTCTGGCACACCTCCATTTGCATAGTCGGAGGCGACTGTAAGAATCCCTGCAGCCAATGGCGCACGAGCCATAGCACCCCTGGAAGTACACAAAAACACTCTTTTTCTAATCCCCAGGCCCAGGGCCGTAACACATAGTGATCAAGTCCAATCATGGACCTGTTGCTTACATGTGGGTGGAGATAACACAACACCACAAAAACACTGCATGTGTATGTACTACAATCGTAGCCAAAGGTTTTGAGAATTACATAGCTATTGGAAATGGGAAATGGTCTCAAAACTTTTGGCCACGACTGTACATGTACCTGTGTATACCTGTTATTAATGCTGCATACAGATTAAAATAATACCATCATTTCACTCACAAACGCTGACACTCGTGTGAGGACTGTTCCACACAGCAACACCAGACTATTTCAGATCATTTCAGTAAAATGCTCCAAAAGGCCCCAACTGTACAAATAAAGCCGTTTGTGACTCATGGAGGATGAAGGGTTGAAGCAGACAGCCACCTGTGTCTGACACGTGTCCGTGAAAGAAGCTCCACCCCCATCTTTAAAGTCCAAACATGATTACCTCCCCAATACCTCCCCACACAGACGTGGGAAACAGTTTTTATTTACAAATACTCAATTAGTCCGTGTTTTATTATTGCCACGAAATAAAGATTCCGTTAAAGAAAAACTACACAGTGCATTATGTTTGCTTTTCAAAAACTCAAATCAGACAAAATCTGAATTGGCAGATCGGACTGTAAGAAGTGCTTCTCTGCTGTTGCCACGCCTGCTTTTTTCAGTACCCTTTCTATTAGTCTAAGCTCAGAGTGGGTGTTGGAATGAACAGTTGTGTGCATGTTTCTGCTTATCACATTTAAATGAAAAAGCGCCTCTCCATAAAGGCAATAGCTTCGCTTATGTGCCTGTAATCTAAGAACAATAGCACGCAGACATCCACTCATGAGATGAGTGCAGGGAGGGGGGCTGGGCAGAGGGGTCGGAGGAAATGATGGGGTTGCTGAGTAATTGCTTTGTATTTCAGATGGGTGAGTGAACTCTGAGGCAGGAGATTACATGCAGCGTCGTGAAAAGAGTCATCGCCTCATCCTCTAACCTGGTTTAGGCCAGCCGAGAGAGAGACTGAGAGTGTGAGTGTGTGAGAGCGAGAGCGAGAAAAGCTTTGTTTTCCTGTTTGTGTCTATTATGAGTGTGTATAACAGTGCAATAGCATTTTTCTGCAGTATGTGTGCTTGTGGAAGTGTGAAATTGTGTTTTTCCTCTGTCCGTGGATTTGGGCGCCGTTGCTCTCTGCATTTCTTTAACCTCTTTCTGCAGGCACTGATTTGGGCACGAGATTACAAACCTTTATTTCATACTTAATAACTCTGCATGTGAACAGCGTGGAACTATTGTTAATGGTCAACAATAACAGGGAATATAAACCTTGTCGGGTCCAATACAGTATGAATGTACATTACTGAAGTTCTGCTGTAAGTGTGGCACATGTTCAAAGTGCTAAAAGAAGAAGAGAGGTGCCCAGGACCCTCTCAGAGAACAAAACAGGCATTAGTGACAACAAACACGGCACCTATTGGATCAGAAAGAATTTAACCAGCACAAAACGAAGGAGATGAGGTGGAAGTGGGTTGCAAAGCAGCAGAGGCACTTGAAACTGTGTGCAGGCTAAAGCAGTTTAGATACTAAACCCAGGATGAGATTTGCGAGTAGAATTTCTTTAAACTTGGCAGAGAGCTGTACTCTTCAGGTGTGCTATCTAGCATAAACTATATGATTACAATGTATTTTTCTTCTGTCCTCAAGTTGAGCCAAATGAATATGCAGCTGCAGCTGCCCCCTTATTCACACACTGTCACATTTTTACACCGGCTGCTCTTCCTATCCCAACCTCAAACTGACTTGTATCTCCTCTCAGGGTCAATCTCTTCATCTTTCACTTGTTAGGCGCTTCTATACATCAAATCAATCTAATTTAAAATGATTAAAATTACTTTTACATTATTTGCTTAGCGAGCTAGCATTGAATCATGTAATGTGTTCCATATAAAGATGGGGGACGTCCATGGAAATTAATATATTAGTAAAGGTTTTACACACCAGACCACCAAACATAATCTGTGCAAATACTTTGTGCATCAAAATATTTTTATACTCATCTATTCTTAATGGAGCTGTTTGCACCAAAAACATAATTTTGGAGGACAATTTTTCAGCTTTTTGGGGGGGGGGGGCTCAAGCTCCATACAATCAGATCGCTCCATTTGGTAACAAGTGCACTAGTAGCTCAAAACACACACTGGTAGTGAACATCCAATGATATAGAAATAGTAAAATAAAACTATTCCACCTCAGACACACAGAGAGATGCTGCTCTGGTTTGTAACTGGCTCTCTGAAATGATTTGTCTGCCTTCTCAGATGTGGTCCCAACTCAGTCAACAAGCGCTCAAACACTGACATCCTGAAATATGTAAGAAATTCTCGCTGCTGCTGTCTTCTCCACAGAATTGGATGAACCCAGAGTCTCCGTTTTATTATTTTCTTGTATAGAAACATCAGGACCAGCTCATTGTCACTTCACGTTGACTCAATTTTTTGGTCATTTTATTGACAACACATTTTTTTTTACAAAGAGACAACCCGTTTGGTTTGTTAATATGTTATGCGACAAAATTACATCCAAAAAATTTTGGATGCCAATATAAAAGTCCTATTTAGCTCAGCACTCCAGTAATTCACATCACTTAAAAGTATTCTTCAAATAAGCAGCCAGCTCCTCCCTGTTAGAAATGGACAAATGACCCCCCTCTCTGGTCTTGGGACATTTGTGAAGCATCTGCAATGGCCCCCAATTCTACTGAGTTTGTTCCATTGTTTTCTGCCCTGTTCTGTTCAAGCAGGCGATGTAATTAAGCATTAGAAATGCTTTTCCACTTGCCAGCTACCGCTGGGGAATTTGCAGTCAGAGCCGGCAGGGATTAAACTCGCTGGTCAGAAAAAGAGTGCAAATGGTGTATTGATTAAGCACTGATGCTGTATTGAAAGGCTATGCCGATAAAGAGGCAGGAGGGTAGAGGGGAGGCCTGTTGGTCTAAGGGATGACTGTGACTCTGACTGATGGATACAATAATAAAAGGCTCGCCAAAGGGCTAGGCTGTACTGTGAAGTCAGATGTGTTACTTGACTGAGAAATTTGCAAATTTTTGTGTAAAATTCAAATAAAGTCTTTGAATTTCAAATTGTTTTGAGCAGAGACAGATCTAAAGACCACCAACACCTAACAGGGCCACTGAGCTAGAGACTGATGATCCATTTTCTTCTGCTTTTCCAGTTCAGGATTGTGAGGAGAGCCTGTCCTAGCTTTCACAGGGCTAGTTAATTCATTGTATGACTAATTAATTACTGCTATTATAAATAGATGTTAAGAAATGTTATAAGAACTCCCCGCCACAGTATCAGAATTTATATTAGCTCACAAATTCTAATTTAAAAAGTAAGGACGAGAAGGGAGAAACATCCTTAATCCATGTTCTGAGTGTTGATGTGGCACAGCTTGTCCACCAGGGGGCACTCTACATGTTCCTGCTAGCAACAAGCACAACAACCAGAAGCTTTTTAACAGTAGCATACCTTTTGTGCTCTTAGCTAAATATTTTAAGCGTTCACAAAGAACTATTTTTTAGCTTTATCTCAAGAAATGTAACTGTTCATCAAGTTTGCTATTTTTAGCTAACTGCATTCGAAACATTTTTGCACTACACCTAATTCATGTTCAAAGCTCTACACCAATTTCAGATTCCATATTGGCTTTGTGTTTGTCATAATTTGGGTTCTAGCTGAGCTACTCCTGTAGTACACAGATACCTCGTGAGACCAGCTGATACTTGAAAAAAAAGGGGGAAACTGAATAGTTAAACTGTCTTTATTTGTCACAACTTTCCCTGCTCTGTCTCTCTGCCTTGTCCTTCATCTACATCACGCTAACATCTCACAACAATGAACAGATTTATTCTTTTCTGTCCGTTTCCTTTAATGACTCATTCACTCTGGTGTGTCTCTCTTCCGGCCTCGTCATTCTGTCACATCTGTCTGTTTTTCTGACATATTAATTACAGGCACTCCAGCATTAAAGGAAGGTCTCCAAGTTCAAACCCTTTTCAAACTGTCCGGCCTTTCATGCTTCTCACTGGCAGCAGATGTGGAATGTTGGAAGTAATGAAAGCAATTAAGAAGTGAAGAAAGCCTTTTACATACAGGCCCAAAGCAAAGCAGAAAAAAAAAAAACACAAGTGTCATGAAACAAGACTGCTTTCTGTTACTTAACTTGTGCAGACCACATTTTTATGTCTATACAAACGTTCCTTTGATAAGTCAGAGTGAGCACGAAATGCATTTTTCCCCAACTTGCTTATTTATATATTAATATTCAAATTGTATCCATGCTAACTTATGCATCAGATTGCACTTTTCACATGAAAAGAAATGATCATCCATTATTAAACCTTTTCAAATAGGCTCAATATAAATCCAGCGTTAGTGTGCGTTGTTTCCCCAGACTGATATATTTAAAATACTGTGTCTTAGACATTTTTTGGCCAGTGGATGTAAAAATTCTGCCACCAGCGTCCAGCTAGTATTGCCATAATTATTATTAAATGAATGAGTAAAGATAAAACTATTAATTATTATTGAGTTGCAGAATCACTTCTTCTTTAAACATGAAACACTTCATCACGCCGCTTGTTACTGAATATCCAATACCCGCTGCAGACACAACACAGCAGTTCCTCGCTGTGGGGTCTGACTCGCACAGATGCCCGTTGCCATGTGTTCTGTCAGCAGACGGCTAGTGAGATGAAGCTGCTGCAAAAACATGAATGAACGTTGTAAAAATCCCCAAATCCAGAATCAAGCAGAAGCCACGTGATGCGGCTCAGCGTGTGGCCTCTTTGACCTCCACCTGCTGGGAACCGAACATGGATGCGAGGATGAGGCATCCTACCATCGCTCCTTTCTGCATGTGTGTGCACGAGCGCATGAAGGACGCGATCTCAAGGCAAGACATGAGGCGAGGTTACATTAAAATGCAATTGCAAGGCTCGTACTGGACTGTGTCGTGATAAACATTGGCCTGCATCTCTTTCTGAATAGATCAGCGTACACACACACACTTCTGCATTGTCACCGGCCTTTGCTTGAATTTCAAAGACACAATCTGTTCTCCCTTGTGATGATGATTTTGAGGCTGGCGTTGCTCTCCGCTCGCTCTCTACTGTGTTCACAAACATACACCAACCTCCCAAGGGCAAAGGGGTGGAGGCACCTGTGGCCTGTTTGATTAACAGACATTTTCCACAGCAGATGTGTTTTCATCGAAGGATAAAACAAGGCTTTGTATATGTAGACATATAGATACTGTTGGATTCTTAGAGGAACAAAGTGAGGAATGCTACTTCAGTGCCAGGTTGATACCAAAGGTAGTGGCGGTACCACAGATGACGCACAGACATGTTTGTCCTTGTGAATAAAAAAGGCGACTTATCTAAGTAGCTAAAAGGACCAAACGGACACCCCAGCGCTGTCTTTGGCTATTTTGTAAAATAATGATGACATGTGCATCTCTGTACATATGTACAAGGAACCCAAACGTCAAACGAGCTTCCTAATGTGGTAAAGCAGAGACCTCATATAAAGAGAGGCAAGCGAGTCAAGGAATCTATGGAAGGATTCTTATATTTACATCTGTATTAACCATTAATCATGCTGCACTGGCACGGGTGCATCGTAGCGTCTTCAAGCCTTCAGCAACAGTCTATACAATAGATTCAAACAAATGATAAACGGCCTGTTTTAAAAATATGTTCAGTTCGTTCTGCTGAACTCGATCGAGCTTTTCCAATTCATGCCTGTGGCTTTTATGTTTTTGTGTCACACTCCTAAACAGACCTGTTTTGCAGGAGATATTCCTGTAATACTTAAAAGTGAAGCAAGCAAAGCCCATTTTGTTATTGCATCTGTGAATTTCTACAGTTAAGCTTCATAATAAAAAAATTTAAGTGACCCATTTTACCAAGAAATGTGACATTTTCATGGTCCACAAAAGCCACAAATGAGCATGACGCATCAGATGTTCGTTTGAAGTGTGAGTATTTTTATCTGCTCTGGTATTCAAGAGTTTCCCTGTTTTTTTGGAAGGATTTTTTTTTTTTAAATCATCATCGAATGCTCATAAACTGAGTATAAACTCTTTTTTAAAAGTGTTTGAAGAAATCCAGCAGAACATGTACATCAGCTGATGCCGCACAGAGTTTGAAATGCCCACAAAATCAAAACAAAGTAACTCATGTTCTGTCAAAACTGACTTGAAATACACTACGTTTCACCTGCAGCGCAGTCTTTTGAATTCAGCATTCAGCATTATTTATATAGCAGAAAACCACAACAACAGAGTTTGATGTCAGGTTGATGTTCTTCCAGTGTGAGAGGAAAGTTAGTGAAGCTAATAATGACACTTAATTGCAATTTGAGGAAACTGACACCTCTAGTTCATTTTAATAACCACTAGCTCAATTTAGCTAAAGCGCCACAAACAGGCAGCTCACAAACACGTGGACGCAGCTTTTTACTTATAAAAACTAGTAGGGAATAATCGTACCTTGTATCCACGTGCTTCCCAGACTGAATGTAATACTGTAGGAGCAGAAATAGATGATTCTCAGCTCTAAACGTTCAGAGTGACAGCCTGCAGGGAAAACCCAAAGTTCGACACCGCGCTGACAGGTGGGAGATGCCCCCTTGGAATACAACAGAAGAAGCCATGTGGTGAAGGACGGGCAAAGTGTTTATTGTGACAGAAGAGGATGCTCGGATTGGGTGAGATTCAATTCAATTCAAATCAATTCAATTTTATTTATATAGCGCCAAATCACAACAACAGTTGCCTCAAAGGCGCTTTACATTGTAAGGTAGACCCTACAATAATACATACAGTGAAAAAAGCCAACAATCATATGACCCCCTATGAGCAAGCACTTTGGCGACAGTGGGAAGGAAAAACTCCCTTTTAACAGGAAGAAACCTCCGACAGAACCAGGCTCAGAGAGGGGCGGCCATCTGCTGGGACCGGTTGGGGTGAGATGGAGGCAGATGATCCTGCTGCGGTAAAACCCAAAGGAAGCAGCGGAAACACGAGGACTACAGACACAAGCAAAAACCGGCCACTAAGGAAAAACACATATTCCATTCCCCAACCAGTTACCAAGTGGTTGCTGGAAATTGCTGGCTGCCAGCAGAGGAAATCAGCTGCAAAGAGCGTGCTGCACCGCTGCAACCACCGCATTTCAAAAGACAGAACTTTCATTTTCAAACCAAACTTCTCAGTTTCTGCTTTCACACTTTCAACAGTTTTCAAACTGCTTGGCGAGTGACAGACATGTTGTCATTTTCCAAAACGACTACTGTCGACTGCAGCAACCCACAGGCAGCACCTCTTTAGTACCAAATTAATGGCAGCAACCTCCAGCCACTCGCCAACCAGTCACAGTCATTTTTCCCTAAAGACCAGTGGCTGCGAGATGGTCGCAAAGGGATTTCTGTGCATGTGAGGCCTTTGATGTGAAACGCAGTGCTTTGAACATTAAAAATGAATTGTGATGTTTTTTTCTCACCCTGCTGTTTCCAAAGAAAGAGAATCTGCTAGATGGGGTCGACCTCGGGTAATTAGAGTAATAAATCCTTTACGCTGTCTGATTTCAAGGGCAGTTCTTTTGATTGCTGAAACGGTTCAAGGCTCATGGTAATAAATGTGCAGAGAAAAGAAGAAAACAAATCATACTGTGCAAAATAGTGTTATGTAGTATTACACTACATGATGTAGCATGACGCTACGTGCTAACAGCTTTAATTGAACTTTAGGATATAGTCTGATGAGAGTCCTGATCAGAGCGACAGCGTTAAAGAGTCTTCACATCAAATGAAGAAAAGTTTCCGAGCTGCGTGATTACATAAAGCATCTGTGCAAGACGGGAATAAACGCAAATTCCCACCTGACAAAAAAAAATAATAAGAGTTCCTGCTAAGCTTTGAAAAGATTTTCAGGTCTACGAAAAAATGAGAATAAAACAGCTAAAAAAGCAGGTGATGGTGATCTTTTGCTCTTTGCTTTTAAACACGGACGGTTTCATGTATGGATTTGGCTGACAGTGAAAAGCTCTGTGACGTGGATCATTCTGAACTGGGATGGACTTTTTCTGACAGATTACGAGTGTTTTCTTGCCAGGGCCCTTTGTGACGGCACCCCACTGTGCGCTCGCAGTGGTCTCGCAGAAATAAATGAGGGTCCTGGATTTTCTGACACAGCTCTATTGTGGTTGTAAAAGCAGCCAAGAAAAATACTGCTCCCCAGCATAAAACCCAGCTGAGAAAGGTTATAAAGCAAAAGCGTAGACAGATGAAAAATGGCAAAAACCCGCTGCAACAGCAACCAGTTTTTTATTACAGCATTAAAACGGTGACATTTTGGTCAGAGCTCCCTTCCTCACATGCTATAGACCAGGGGTCATCAACTATATTTGCCAGAGGGCCAGAGTTTTACCAGACAGTCTCCTTGGGGGCCGGACCCCCAAGGAGAAAATCAAATCAAAATCTAATTTTGGCTTAACATTATGTTTAATGTTTATACTTCTTCCATTTCATTACAAAACTTAAGGCATTTGATTCAGGCTCCCATCACCTATACCACAGTCAGCCACTAGGAGTGATAGATATTTTGCCTCAACTCAGTTAGGCTAAGTCAACTTTATTTATAGAGCACTTTTAGTTGCTTTAAAAGTGTGGACCACTACTTTATTTTTGATCCTCATAATTTTGGATTTCCAGTCGCGGGCCGGATTGAACGGCTCAGCGGGCCGGATACGGCCCGCGGGCCGCCAGTTGATGGTCAGTGGATAGACCGTTATCAT
>VURO01017642.1:2417-19254 GCA_015108175.1 Pelvicachromis taeniatus
CCTCGGGGGGCCCCCCCCCCCCCCCCCCAAAAATAAAGAGAGCAAAGCATGGAAAGTGACTGAAAGCTGTCAGCTCTGGTTGTTGTTCTCATTTTTTTTTAATTTTCATTTTAATTTTCTTTTTTTTTTCAACAAGAAATAGATTGACAAAAAGTTTTCTGCTCTTCCTTTGTCATTCTTATTGCCACAGTGTCATTCCCTGTAGTCAGAGCAACTGCAGTAAAAGAAACGTAATGTTAACCCGGTCTACCATTACATCTGAGCATTCACAACTTTCAGACCTACTTTTTAAAAAAATAAAAACAGTAAATTATATTAATTTTCACTACATAAATCTGCGAAATGATCAGCGGCCCTGTCTGCATACATTACACAACATTGCGAGGATTCCAGGGATAAAAAATTTGCTCTGTTGCTCTCGTTGACATTTGTTGCTCTCCTTAAATTCTCATATGGCAGTCTAGCTTAATGTGGTTGGACAGACCCGTTTGCGATGCTGTTTATGTTTGCACGCAGACCGCTGCAAGAAAGCAGAGCGCACATTTCATTACACAAATTACAAATGTGTACACACATATGCCCACTCGAGGTCTGATTCTGCTCATACTGTCTACCCCCTCTAACCCAGGCGTTCACACACAGTTATACAGTTTCATAGACTCTGACACACTACTATTTACAGACACACACACACACACACACACACACACACACATGCAAATAGACTTCTACACTCCCCTGACACCAGTGCAGACAGACTGTGGGGTCAACTGCTCTTTTACTGTGTCACTTTAGCTCTGGCTCAGGGCCCAGCTCAGTTCAACACTATGACCTCCCCATGTGGTCACATTCTGCCCCTGCGATAGACAAGACCATACACACACACCCATACACACACACACATGCACACACTCTGGTCTGTGTCTACAGGTGAGGTAAACAGGAGGAGTAGAGGACCTGTGCAAGTTTTTTTTCTTTTTTCGTGGTATATCAGGATTCGTCCCATTCTCCTTCACGTCCTTTTCCCTCTGTACCTGTGCACATTCTCATTTCTTCTTAATCGTGCATGTATGCGTGGCTGTTTTGAGATAAAATTCCAATTAATGATGCTGTTGTTCCACAGACTTTTCTGGCTAACTGGAAACTGTGTGTCTTAAAACAGCCTTCTATTTTTGTTTGTTTTCTTGTTTGTTTGTTTGTTTCACACATGACCCTGTGGTGTAGCATCTTGCAGCCTTTCTGGGCATTTCATATTTCATTGCTTTTAGCTTTTTGATACCCAAGACCATTGCTGTGGGCAACACAGATGGGCAATGCATATATTTACAGACAACAATGTGCAACGAATACTTTCGGACAGTGTTGTAGGGATTGCGGACGCATTATCGTCACAACAACAGTTTGCTTTAGCAAGGCAAGTCTAAGGGTTGCTCTCTCACTTTCGCCATAAATTTGTGTGTCTGATCTCCACGGGCGACTCAAAACAAACGTTGGCGTTAACGTTTCACGTTTGTGTTCTATAGGACAGAAATGGAGCTGTGATTTCATCTTCTTTCAGACGATCCAGCAGAAGTGTGAAGTCTTTCTAGTGCAGCCTTTTAGTAAAGCTGGAGGGCTTACGTTTGTCTCATTTTCATCAATGTTGCTTCTTAGAAATGCAGCCCTGCTTGGTACTGCAGCCAAGCGTCCCGCGTTTGTTTGATCTTTTTGCTCTTTTGTCCATTTTTGTCCAATATGTCACTACCAACAATGGTGTGTCCTCCTCCATTCGTCATTGGCTCTCCTGACAAGTTGCTGAGTCAGACTTTTTGCCAGTCCAACAAGTTTGAAGTTTGAAGCAGTTTGTTTGAAGCAGCCATCTTAATCATTGCTTTCATTGGTCCAGATCGACTACAAATACTTTGTGATTAGATGCCAGTATTCCCGGGAAATGCTGCAGGGGATCAGTCACAATCACAACTAAATTGTTTTTGATAATAATGCATTATTAATTAAGTTAAACTGCCATCTGTTGCTTTGGTAGTTAATAAAGCTTTCCTGTACCTACTTCACTCAATAGTATTATAATTATAAAATATAATTATAGAAGGAGATATCTTCCTGGATACACTTGGGTTGTTGTTCACGTATATTCACTTCTCTGTGTCTTCTTTGTCTTTTAGGACACACTGGTGGGCAGATCCATATTCATGGTAAATGCCTCCGATCCAGACCAAGGCACTGGGGGCAGTGTTCTCTTCTCCTTCCAGCCGCCTTCTGCGTTTTTTGCTATTGATGGCGCCCGAGGCACCGTCACTGTGACCAGAGCTCTGGACTATGAGACGACGACAGCCTACCAGCTCACCGTCAACGCTACGGTCAGCACACATACAGTATCAAAATTTAGTCTCTGGTAGCAAAACTACATTAGTGCTGTTAAAGTTATCCTGTTTTTGTTTTTTGTTTTCTGAAAGGATCAAGACAAAATTAGACCTCTTTCCCGGCTTGCCAGCTTGGCTATCACCATCACTGATGTCCAAGACATGGATCCCATTTTCACCAATCTGCCCTACAGTACCAACATAGAGGAGGATATTCCCCTGGTCAGTAATACAGTCCCACTTAACATCTCACCACCACAGTGTGTATCCTCGTCAAGCAGCTTTTGTCCTTCCTTCCTTCCTTCCTTCCTTCCTGCTCTGAAGCCAGCACAGTCCACTTATCTTTTACTTTATTTCTCATATCCTGCACCTCCTGTCTCGTGCTCATGTTTGATTATTCAGTAGGTGTATACAACTCGTGCAAAGAAATATGATTAAATACAAAGAGTTTCTAAAAGTTGCCCATTAGCCTTTAGCTTTCAGGACCTTCTTCTGTGGAATTAGCTCCCATTCTGAATTCAGGACACAGATGTCCTTTGTACTTTTAAGGTTAGGCTTAAAAATTTCCTTTTGGATAAAAGCTTATAGTTAGGACTAGATCAGCTGACCACGAATCCTCCCTTAGTTAGGCTGTAGTACGTCTGGGCTGTGGGGGTTTCCCACGATGCTATGAGCATGTCTCCTTCACTCACCTCTTTTCACTCTCTATGTGTTTATAATTGAACTCTGTCACGGTGTATGTTTTGCCCTGTCTCCCTTTTCTTACTGCCAAGTCTGGAGTTTTTCATTCCCACTGCTGCCACATGTTTGCTCAGTGTTAGCTCAGAGGGGATCATTTCATTGTTGGGGTTTCCTCTGTATTATTGTAGAGTCTTTACCTTACATTATAACTTACCTTCAGGTGATTGTTGTTGTAATTTGGGGCTCTATATTAAAAAAAAATTGACTTTAATCAAATGACGACGTGATATTTCTCATTTTATCGTCACTCCAACAATGGAAACCTACATACACTCGAATTCAGTCCAGTGCCCCCATATACAGGTTGAAGATGGTAATTACTGTTATAGATTTACAATCCTGATTCATAGATGTGAAGCCCCTGGCAAAGGTCACCAGGGCTATAGGATTTCTGCTTTTATGTGCTCGTCCTGTGGCATGTGTATGAAGTCTGTGTACAACATAAAGGACATTAGGGTCTCAAAATGGCCATAGCTTTGTTTCAATTTCAAGTTAGTTTATAATGGGTATCTGATACACTAAAATACCAGTTTTTTTGTACACCATTATGTTCACCCTCCTGGCTCAGCTCTTAAACTCAGTTCCCAGGTGGCTAATGGTCCAGCTACTGATGTTTCCACTTGTACAGAGAGAATTACACACAGGGGCATAACGCTGTCCGTCCTGATTTCGGTTTCTCACTCTATCAGTTTTCGTTCTGTCTCCTTCCCTAAGTCTCTCACCCAAATCAGCCCCCCGACTCACACAACAACCCGCACGTCCCTCGTTCCCAGCCCGAACGGCTGTAGTAGAAATGTCAAGTGCTACATTTGCATGCATATTAACGGGGCGTGACGGAGTCGAAGCCCGGTGTCTCCCGGACTCTCTGATTCATCAACTGTCACCAGGAAGGTCACAATAGGAGGATGAGGAAGAAAGGCAGGGGGGAGGTGTGAGGGTATCGAAAGAGAATAGGATGTTGGGGTGGAATGAGAAAAAGGTGACCGGAGAGAAAAAATGTCCAATTACTTTGGATTATAAAGTTAACATTAGTAAGTGGATTCCAGATCACAGCGGCTTGGAAGCTTTAATCCTCAGTAATACTGCCTCGGAGTCCTTCATCTCTTACCTCTAACAGTAGGGGGCAGTGTCTAATCCTATTACAGTTACAATGTAAGAGCAGGTCACGGCAGACGCGCAGCCAAAATCAGAAATCTATTACTTATCCCTGCTGACCCCACTACAGACACGGGATTACAACAGTGCTTAAAGCCAGACACATAAATACGAGCCTGCCGCAGCACCACGCGTGTACACAGACACACCTTCAATGACCTCATGTGGTATTCTGTGTCATTTCCATTATGCAGTGTTTGGCGGTGATAAGCCGAGGGCGTACAGTGACGGAATGAGTGTCAACTGTTCTCAAGGCCCTTGACATTTACACGTAGAGATATCAAACTTGGGTCCCTGTCATAGGTCATTTCTCAGAGGTGTAAGTGCGCACACTCTGTTTCTACCGCAGCGTCTCTCTCGGGGCCTGTTTGTTTCTCTGTTTCTGTCTTTCTTTTATTCCTGAGCCAATCAAGCAGTCATCCAGGGAAAAGTTTGACAAAGGAGTAGAAGAAATGTTGTTTTTTTTTTTATATTTTCAGATGAAATCACAGGGCAGGGTTTTTAGCTGTTATAGCTGTGAATCTGCGCTTGGACTGACGTTTAAGCCCCTTCTAGGACAAACGCAATTTGGCTGTCAACTCAATGAGGAGAAGGAGAGGAGGATGGGGGGTAAGGGGGTGGGGGGTAATGCACTGTATAGCTAAAAAAAAAAAAGGATGAAAAGAGGGAGAAGAGTTTCAGTGTATACATGTTAGTGTGTGTCTGCATGTGTGTGCAGGAGGGGAGGGATTGTATCTTTGACGCTTGATTGAACATATTGCATTTGTGTGGACAGCTTGAGAATATTGCTCATATTTCTTCAGCATCACTTCTCCCCACTCACTTTCTCTGTCTCTTATTCCTCTTTTAGTATGTCCCTGCATCTTTCTCATTTATGTGTGTGTGTGCGTGTGTGTTCCCCCCCGCCCCCTCAGTTTGTGATAGGTGCGAATCAGTCTCTCTAAAAGGCTTGTAATTGATTCTGCTGTAATTGGTCAATGACAGGAGATGCTTTGGCAGAAATGGAGCATAAACACGTCTTAGACACAATTTGCAGGATCAATGGGAGGAAGCCTGCTCGGGTGTGAGTGAGAGGGCTGAGATGGGAGTAAGGGAGGGAGGGAGGAGAGAAGGAAGGAAGTAAGGGAGGGTCTCTCAATCTCACACTGCAGCGCAGGGGTTTTTAAGTACCACCGCTGCTTCTGATTGAGGCAAGAAGGCTGAGAAAGCTCAGCGGATCAAAGACTTTTCAAATAGCTTTCTGTCTTTCGTTTTGATTTTTTTTTTCTCTCTTTTTTTCAGCTGTCACACTGAGGTTTTGTTGAGTAGCAGAGTCATTGACGCAGCAGGGGAACTTCGAAACAATGAAAGGAGAAATAAAGCCCAATGAAATGCTAATAACACACATAAAGAAAAAATAGTTTGTGATTTGCCTGCACTTTTTACTTTTTTTTCCCATCCTCTCCATTGAAGAAATACAAAGGAGAATTACAAATATTGAGAAATACAATACTGTTATGTTTTAAAATTTGACGGGCACGTCTTTATGAGAGATAAGTGGACGTTTACGGTCTCGATATGCCTAGAAATATTTTGTTAGCTTGTTGATGCCTTGGTTACAGGTATCTGATTCACCGGCATAAAATAAGGTATCCTGTCCTGATTTTTAAAAGCCGAAAAGAGAAAGGGAGATTTTAAACTTTTAAACATGTTCAAGGCGTCTTTCATCCTATGTGCACACAGCAGAAGACAAAATAGCTGTGTTCCTACGTTTTGATATTATTCTTTTTCCCTTGATTAAAGTGGAAACTACTTTTCAAAGAGCTAAAAAATGTGTCTGTGAAGATGGCATGCAGCTTACAGGTTATATTTGTGTGTGGTTTGTGTGTCTCTGCAGGGATACGAAGTGAGGATGATAAGAGCCATCGACCAGGATCTTGGTCGACCAAGAGGAATCGGCTACACCATCATCTCAGGTCTGAGTCACATAATCGATCTGACATCTACAGCACAGAGAGGGGAATCGATCACCTCTTATCATAATTCCGCAGTGATAATAGACAAGTCTCATCAAGCACAACAGTCAATAACAGCAGAGAGGAGCTCCTCAGAATTGGAGAATAGGCTTGGCTGTGAGCATTTATTAATCACTGTTTTGGTTCAGTTATGCAGAAGTCAGCTTTCATTTTGTGTTATCATTCACAAGTTGGCTTGTGCCATCAAAACAGGATTATGATTTGTCAGCGTGACAAATTTTACCTTCGGCAGACGAGAAGGATGCCATGATTTTTCTGTTGTCGTCTCCTTTCGCTTTTTTTTTTTTCTTCTTCTTTAAGATTTTGTTTTAGATTTGAGATAAAGTGCCAAAACAAATGACCGCCGTATTAAGCTCACTTCAGAAATCCCTGACTTGTGTTGGTGTTACTATATCTGAGAGCTTTACTTTGGAGTTGTACAGCTTGTATGGTGCTGATAAGGATGAAGCAGTGATCTTGCATTAAATACTCAGTTTTCTTACTTCTGCCAAGGATATGATGTTTATGCCTGCCAGTTACTTTGTCTGTCTGTCTGCCAGGAAGCTATCTCACAAACTGAACTGACTTCATGAAAGTTGGTGGACAGATTGACCCTGGGGCAAGGTTGCTTAAAGTTAAACTTTGGTGTTGATCCACATCTGGGATCGACTCAGATAGACAGGTATTTGGTTACTGAGACAAGTAATGACATGAATTCTATATTCATCCTTCCAAGGCTCAAGAAATCAATTTAATGTAAGAATTTCATGAAATAATTATTGTTATGAGTACTAAGAGCATGCAGCAAGAGCACTGCATATTAACTTTGCACACACTTTGTAACTTTGTGCCTTAATCTTTATGCGCCACTGCACCACTTTGCTTTGTATAACTGGCTTAATGTTTCACATTCTTTGTGATCCCGTAAAACTCTTTGTTAAGCTTGCGCCAAAGGTGGGGATGGATATCTGGGAGAAGTTACAACAAGAGTAATATTGACTGACTATGTAACAGGATAAACTTTTAATGCACCCCAGTATTATGAATATAACTAGATTAAGTGAACACTCGGAATAATTCAGCTGTCATGTTTACACCTGTGCCAATTTATCTTACAGTTAGCTCTTAATGCAGTAAGCATAACTCAGAACAGCTTAATGACATAATGATGACAATATCCTAAATTCTTCCCGCTGTAGTAAATCACTCTCTTTTTTAAGATGCTATTATTTTAAAACTACAGCTCTTAATCAGTTGAAGAGAAAAGGTATTAATGGAAAGATTTGCTGCGATTAATTGCAATAAATTGCTTTTTTAAGACTGAAGCTTCTGATGGAAAAAATAAAAAAGCATGGAAAAATATAGAATTTAGTTAATTTCCTCTAAGTGGAATAAGTGGAAGGGAATATTAACATTAAATATAAATAAGCCGTACTTACGGTAATGTGCAAAAGTCTTGAGTCGCCCCTCGTTTCTTTATGCTTTACTTCCAAGGAGCAAGACTTTTAAGGTTTAAAGTGCATGTGAGACAATATTTATCAAGACTTTCTGAACATCTTTCAAAGATTTTCTTTGGTCATGGTGAGAAAGGCTGAAGTATAACAAATTACACAGGAGAGAGGCGTGACACTGAGTGTCTACACAAAGTAAAACACGGTGGAGGCTCTGTCATGGTTTGGGACTGCATATCCGCCGGTGGTGGTGTTGAGCTCGTCAGTATTTACTGCATTGTGAAAAGGTTTGATCCATAATGCTTTGGCTAATGGGCAACAGATTCATATTTCAGTTTGACAATGATCCCAAACACATTACCAAATTCATTAAAAGCATGTTAAAGAATAAAGGCGGCCATACCAAATACTGACTGTCACATATTTCAATAAATTGATGCACCTATTTCCTATTTTCCTATCAAAAGATAAATAAATAAAGGGCAGCTGAATACTTTTGCACAGTCCTGTGGCTTGAATGAATGCTTGGTAACATTCATTGAGAGAAATGTAACCATATTGCCCAGTATACCCAGCTAATCAACCCTTTTCATTTTCTCCAAATCAATAGTGACGATGACGCCATGATGCTTGAGCACATTTAGTTCTTTTAACTTAAGCATGCCCATTTTCAGTTTCAACATTGCCCCAGGGCAATTGGCCTGGACAAATATTTATAGAGTTAATTACTGGAAGGCACACGTTTTTGTGTTTTTTGGTGCACATGCATATGAATGCATTTTTATGTGCAGTACAGTCGAACCGATGGAAGTGGATGCAGGCCATCGTATCTGAAGAGGATCAAAAACAAGTTTACCTGATGACTGTTCCATCAGTTTACCCTCAGCTGTCACTTTCTTTCTCCTCATCGATGCACATTAACACCTGTTTTGACACGTGGACGGTGAGCTACCTGTGTAATTTACAGAACCCTCCATAACTCGTGAATAGATCCAGCCGTGCTAATCGTTTTCATTTTTCTTTCTAATGTGTCAGTTATTGCAACTGACTCACAAAAAGGAATGCAATAATTTTGACAGTACTGTTATAAATTATTCTTGACTGTCACACAGCTTCTGTGAGCGTTGAATAGTCAATTTAAATTATGATTTATATCTGAGTAATTGACCCAGTTGTGTCGCTTGTATGCATCACAGCCGCTGAACATATCAGTCAGACTTGTGCGACCTGTTTGAGAATACAAACCTGTTGCCCAGCTGAATTGTACTCATTGTGTTCGTTCTGTTTATTCCAGTCAGTCAGGAGAGACATGACACATCCCTATTTTTATTAAGATAAAACACGCAAACACTTTTGACTGTGTTGTCCATCCACTGCTGTAATGCTTCTTTAATAACCCCGCAGGGTGTTTATTTCAACCACAATCAGTGTTTCAATCCTGAAGGACGAACAATCCCTCAAAGATCCTTCAGGACTGAAACATTGATCTGCGTGATGGAAAATAAACACCCATTGGGAGGATTACAACCGTCTGTGGACTGTATCCTTTAAACTCTGCTTGCCCCCTGTTGAGCCCAGAATGGCCAGGATGGAGGGAAGTTGGTGCCTCCACTATTGCCAGCTGGCTGATAAGGGCTGGCACCGCTTGATAAGCCTGGCACACCATGGGAATTTGTGGTGATAAAGATATTCATTCTTCTACCATCTGCTGAGTCACTGCGCAATCTCAAGGAATTTGACCCTTTGTCCACGCATGTGCGCAGCCATGCATTATTTGTGAGTGTGTGCGCTTTAATCCATGTGTGCACTTGATAGCTGTATGCTCAGGATAAAGAGACCACTGCCCAGCCCACTTCTTTACCGAGCTCACCATAAACCCGCTGCTCCCATTTGGTGCACACACCTACTCAGTCTTACTTACCGTCTGCTGCCACATGTTGTATTGTTGTGTGTGTTGTGCTTGTTGCAAAGTTGAGCTTGGCTGAGTTAAGCTCTGGAGGAGAAAAGCATTAAAAAGACATTAATTAGGTGGTGCGATGTATTCCCGGTCGTTGCAAAATCAAGAGTTATAGCACCGCACTAAGCCCTTATGGAGATGGAGTCTGTAGGCTTGATAAAATCATTATAAGTTTGATAGATAATGGAAGTTGAAGGGTGATGTAGTGCTAGGAGATAAAGGTGGGAGGGTAAGGTTATATGATGATGCATTTTGCATGGATGCATGTGTGTGTATGTCTCTATATGTGTGTGCTCGTACATGCACACTTAGACATATGCCTCCGTCTATCAGCTCAGATTAGTGTGAGGGCGTGCTTGTTTGCAGACTTAAGTGTGACTCTGCATGACTCCTCTCTTGCCTTCCCGCTCCTCACCCCGAGTGTCCTCTGAGACTGCGGCTCACTCCTGCGGGACTCGTCTCATTAGTTCAGTAATTAAGATAAACGAGGTTTTAATTGCAGCTGTGATTCACGCTAATGATTGTGGGACTCAAGATGAGGATTTCCTCTCCCTCCTCCAATCAGAGGAGTGTATCTGGGATTTGATGTGTACACGAGATGGAATCGCAGCAGCACTCTGCCCGCAGTGTTGCAGTTGTTATTTTTTTGTTATGATGAAGGAGATTCAGGGTAGCAGTTCTGATGGTAAATCCCTGGTCCACAGGGTGAGACTTAGCCCTCTTATTGGACCTCTGACTCACTGCTCTCATTACATATCACTTTAGGAATAGCCCACTGCTGAACTATCGGATATAGGACTATAGGATTCTTCCTGCTCTAAACATCAGTGTTCGAAATGCGACTACAATAAAGAATTCCTCAATTACTGGTAATGAGAAAGAAAGATTTTATCGCATACCCATAGTGGCTGTTGCCTTAAACAAACAAACATATTCATGTATACTTCCTGACAGAGGTTTTTGTTTTTGTTTTTTAAGCGTGGCCAAAGCACAATCTTTCTTTTGAGTTGATGGTCGGTAAATTACTTAATGCTCATCGTTGTCAGTGGTGCTAAAGCCGTTCCAAATATACAAGTTACTTTTTATTTTATGCATTTATTACTTAAACATGTTGATTCCTGCATGTCTTAAATGGGGCGTGCAGTATAATCATCAAAATAGCTTAAAAGCAGCTTAAAAGCATTGACCATGCGATGTGCCTGCAAACAAGATTAAAAGACAATACTTAATTCATGTTATAGTAATCATGTTAGCATGCTCCTTAATGCTGAGAGGCATGCTGGATTGAAATAAAATCAGTCCAGCATGCCTTTTTGTGATTATTGTATTTGTCATTTTTGCAAGGGTTTTTATTTGGGAAAGCTGTGCAGAAGATCCTTATTGATCACTCTTGTAATGATGCTAGCTTAGCTAGCTCCTTCTTCCTACTTGTTCAGTCACGCATCTGGCAAGTAATAACATTTAAATATACATTCAGGAAAGAAATTATTAGTTAATGGTTTAAATGGGGAGAAGCTCAATCATTCAGGAGTGGCCAGGGAGTAGATCCATGGGTCCTCCTTAGGGTAGCTTGTGCTTCAGGTGTTTCTGTATGAAAACACTTGACCTCAGGATGGATGGTTGGATGGATACTTGGCAACCAGATGCCTTTGGAATCAAATATCTGCACGCTTAGTCTTGTTTCACCACTTGCTGTGACTCCACTCAGATTACATGTTCCCATGACAGTTCTACTCTAACTCTAGCGTCTCAACTTTGACTCCAGTTGTTAGATCTTTGGAAAGATTTGTCAGATTAATCCCTCTGAAAGATAAAATCATAACAGCTTTGAACCTCTGTCATCACTGAGATGATGCTTAGCTAAGCTATCAAGAAGAAACTAAGAACATAAATAAATTGGGACTAAAATGAAAAACCAAAGAATACACAAACCCATGGTGTTTCTGACTGATGAGCTTCTACACCAATGACCTTCTGCCACAGCATATTATTACATTATTCACATCTATAGCATTACACCATAGCTTTTGGGCAGCAACTCAAGCAATAAACAATCCGCCATCATCCGCTCAAACCCATCCCCGAGGACGATGGGGGGAAACACAGACAACACTGGTCAGTCTCAATGACACCCCCGATGACCTAAGGAACTAACACTTCAAAGCCCAGATGGACTCATTTTAGCACAATGTCTACACGCTACATGCTCATGTGTGTCTGTCTGCACATATATATTTGGACAGATCGCCTACTTCACACTTACAGACAGATACAGACGGAAGAACAGAGAAATAAGAAAAGAAAGGGAAATTAAAGCACAGTATTCATCTTAAGAAATATGAAAATACCTAATATTGACCTACTGAACATATTTTACCTGCTAAAAAGAACTTTCTGTGATTTCTATTACAGAGGACTTGAGGCAAGCAGTCTTGCCCTAAAAATATTGCTGTCCGTTAGGATAAGAGTTAAGCTTGTGTAAAGTTTCTGTAGCCTCTCCTCTGCGCTGTAATGATAGTGTAAGAATAAGCAGAATAAAAGTCAGCCTTGCGTCTCACAGAATGAAAGGACATTCCCCAAGCCTTTCATATCAGCCTCTTGTTTATCTTTGTGTGCTTGGTTCTATCGCTTTTGTCACATGCAAGCACAACTAATCCCACTCTAAGCTCCTTCCATCGCTACACTTTTCTTTCCTTTTAGACCATTCTTCCTTTCTCATTGTAGCGTCTTCGTGCTGGGAAACTGCAGAAAAGATATTATTTAATTTGCAGCTAAAGTAGTACAGGTTTACAATACCATAACTTCACTTAGCCTTTTGAAGTCTGTCAGAATCTGAATCGCAAGACCACATATTGCACATACACAGCGCAATGTGTATCACATTTGCCTATGGACACCTGTTCTGTCTCTGTGAGACAGAATCCACTGTCCACTGCAGTGAGTATTAGGGGGACATCCTCTAGCCTGCCCTTAGCAAAGCGGTGACATAGTTACGGCCATGCCATTTCCTGCCTGGACACACTGATAAGTTGTAAAGGCGATTATTTCCTGTTGTCTGTCTTTCCCCACATATCTTTATCTCTCAGTACTGCTACACACTGATGCTCTTGATTCCATGCGACTACTACCTAACTTGTATCAGCAGACATGTTGTAATATGGACAAGCCTAATACCTGTTATTCTATAGGGAGCTCTTATTGTCACTGTCGCATCACGGGGATTTCTCCTGGTTTTCAATTAGACGCTCTGAGGCTCACCATAGCCCGATGCTATGTAATCTCTCAGGGAAGGCAGATAGTCTGCGGGACGCTGATTGCGACACAATCCCAGGACTAGTGAAGTCTAGTGGTGTCTAGTAGAGTGCAGCAATCAAATGCAATCGCGGCCAAGCCCAAGCCTCATTTTGTTATGGTGTGATCAGCCTCAGCATTACAGCAACTGACATGTGAAGTCAATAATACTGATCGTCTCCTTACGATGCAAAATCTGCTGCACTGTGAGGACATGACGCTCACATTCATGTGGATGTTACTCTGACATGTGCTAGCCAACTGGATGCGGTGGCAGATCAAGGACACCCCGCATGGCAACAACACTCCTCAAAGGCAGTAGCCTGCTAGCAGAGCAATGCATCTTGAAAGACCACAAAAACTGCACTGCTGGTCAAATTCTTTTCCACTCTTGATCTCAGTTATTGGTCTGTATTTTCATTATTATAAAAGGTCTATTTTGCTATTGTTACATTTCCAGAAAAATATGGAGGTTTATCAATTGTTGTTCTGTTCATTTACCCCTGGGATAAAGAGGACACTGCTGGCCTTAAGAAGTGATATTCTAAGCTATTGGCTTGTGAACAACAGCATTTCCAGATGTCAAATCCAATTTCCTCTTCTGCTGTCGTCTAACCCGCTGCTGTTTTGTCCACTGTGCAAAAACAGACTTTGTATTGTCTAGCCCACTGCAACAAAAAAAAATCTGATAATAGGGTAAATCAGTCTAGCCTAGGCTCACTGAGAGACACCGACAAGATTTTTCGCAAACATGCTGCTACAAATACACTTCAAATACACACAGTAGCGATAAGACCACGCTGCCAGTTCAATACTCGGTTGAAAAGAGACTCTGACGTCTTGGGCTGACAGACCAAATCCAGGAATCAATAGTTGTAAGCCTAATTATTTTTCAAGAGACCTGAAGATCGTGGATCGCGGATACATTTATCTGGGACCAGGATGAGAATTGTGTTGGCCTAAGGTTAGGTTAGGTTAGGTCAATGGCATCTTGAACTAAAGTCACTGGAAGAAGCACACAGGTTTTAACACTGTTTGTTCCTAATAAATATGTAAAAAGGCAGAATTTATATATATACCTTGTCCAAACTGCGATTGGACAGACTCCCATTCCACCCACTCACTTCCAAAGGTGGTCATGGGATGTCTGTGTCTTCAGTTATTTGTAACTTTACCCTGCTGGCCACAAAAACATCGTTGGTTTGGTAGAGGTAAAACTAGGCGTCTCTTCCTCTTTCTTTTTGGTTATTCTTGTTCTTACTTAGCTGTTAATTTCACTTTTCACACATAAGTCAATAAAACACTAAGATAAGAGAAAACGCTCAGCTGCAGGTAGTAGAGCCACCAGCTTGGCCTGATCATGTCACATTGATGGGTGTGGGATCATGCCCCGTGTCATGGAACAAGCAATTTTGAGTAGTTATTTTGGTAGAGGCACAAAAGGCTAAAATTTCATTGGATTCACTAAGCTTAACTAAGCAAAGTCAAAGATGAGTGGCTGCAAGTGCCTGTTGTAAAATCAAGTCTATAAGTGCTGCTGTTCCACTGTTGTTCGAATCCTCCCACTCGTTACTGGAAAAGCAGCATTTGTCTAACTGTTTGGAGCAGGGGTGTCAAACAAAAGGCCCGGGGGTCAGAATTGGCCCTGCAAAGACAATCCAGCAAAGACTCCAATCTGGCTCACTGCCATTGGAGAGCTTTGGAAAATGTGGAGGAGGACATATATCTTGGACTTTTAACTATATTTTACTAAGTTTTACTGCTTTTTCCCACTAATAAAGGCCTTCCCCATGCCCATTCACACTGCAGTGAAATAATAGATAAATAATTCAATCACATAAAAGTTCTTGTTTTTTCACTATCAGCTATAGAACTTTTTTTAAAGCTGATTTTATCGTTTTATGTGTTTTTACAATACATCCGCAAATGCAAAACATAAAAAGTTTTCCGATTTCTAATTACAACTGTCTGGCCAATGAGCTTCCAGAACCTTTTCCACAAGTTCACACTTATTACTTATCGGTTAAGCCGTGCTGACAGATTTCTTTCATTCACTACAGAATTATGTTTTGTGATGTAGAAAAAGTGAGACGTACTGTTGAATATACTGACAGAAAGGGGAGTTTGACGAGTCCGGCCCACTTAAAATCAAAGTGGGCTGTATGTGCCATTCACTGTACAATGTGTTTGGCGTCCCTGGTGTAGAGATAGACTTGAGTAAAGCTTAATTTATACATCTGTAGAATTTGTGCAGAGCCAACAACGTAGCCTAGCAATTGGCCAACACTACTGACTGCATTTACACGGGTTGCTGGCAATGAAAGGGATCCACGTCTCTGGAGCTGCACATCAGGTTACAGCATAAGTTAGGCTTTAGGGCTTCAGGTGTCAGGAAGGTTCAAAGCACAAAGACCGCTTACGTGCATCTTACTAGCTGTGTCAACCAGAGTGATCTGTGGTTACAAACAGAAGTCAGTTTCTGCCACATATCCTCAGACAATACTTGTCCTTGAATCTTTTTGGAAGAAAAAAACTTTTGATGAAGCTAATTCATTTAGTATTCATGAAATGCAGCTTGTCTGCCAATGGCATTATCACTTCACATCACAGACACACAGGAGCACATACATATGCACTAGTAGCTGTCATACACTAAAGGGTTTGTGTGAATGCACAGATGAGCACGTGCATAAGCAAATCAGTGAAAGTGAGAAGCTGTTCATTTAGATTTTGAAGCGAGTGTAGTTTGAAGACAATAACTAAAACCTCATCATTAATATGATTTGCCTGTAGGCGTAATCCTTAAAAGTGACACTAATTTGTGTACATTTAGCAAAGTACACAAAATCTTAGCCCCAAGCCTCTGAGCACTGGCTGCTTGCCATATCACATTACTAGAATGTTCCAGCGCCCCCATGGTGTTGTCACAAACTAGAGAAAACAGTTGTCACTAGCTTAGTCATGGCGATTACACTCGGAGAAGTCCTGTTTCGGTTATCCTCAAAAGCTCGTTTCTTGGAGAAAGCATTGTTATCCATGCGCCGCACGCCCGGTTGAACTCATCAGATCAGATCCCTTATTTCTTCTGCTCTCCAGGGCAATCCTCCCATAATAACTACACGTGTAAGTTTTCCACTTTTTGCAACTTAGAACAGGGAAGTCAATCAGAATCACTAGGCCGTTTTCCCCCCATCCACTCACTCCTTTGCTCTTTGTGAGGGAGTGAATTTCAATAACAAAACTGTTCTCAGGAAATAAGCCTTCACTCCATTGTTAATGATGCAAGAGTGTAAATGTCTTTGTCAATACATAATATGAAATCTACACTCGTGTTTTCCGCCTATTCTTTGCTAATGCGGAGATTCTTCAAAAGTGGCAAATTATTTGGATTTCTTTTATTTTGTAATTGTAGCGCTGGCCATTGAAGCTGTTGAGCACATTATAAATTCCCAGAAAATAAGAGCTGCCTGTGTGAGTTGGTGTGTGTCTCAGTGCCTGTGGGCATTTCTCGAGGTGTGTGCGTGAGTGGATGAATTTGAGTGTGCAGGCCCACTCTAGACAAAATCATGCCATGCTTTCTCATTTTCCAGTCCAGTACTGTTGGTAATGTGAGAGCATGGCTAATCCCCTGGAGTCTCACATCACAGAGTCAAACTCTCCTGGTTAGCACTAAATGCACTCTGACACACACAAGTACACAAATCTTTGACTTTCTTCTTAGGAATTCGGAATTGAAACAGCAAAACATTAGCACACACACGAAACACAAATTCAAGTAACACATTTGAATTTCAAAATTCAAATAAAGACTTTATTGTTATTTGTGTATAATTTGGGTGCGTGTGTATCTGTGATCTGCAATTTTGATCCATTGGGGGGGGGGGGGGG
>VURO01017642.1:45570-57000 GCA_015108175.1 Pelvicachromis taeniatus
CACAACCAATCAAAACAAAAAAAAAAAAAAACAGGGCCCCCCCCCCCCCCACACACACACACACACACACACACACAACTGTGTTTGCCTACTGGCTCTGCCCCTGTGATGTGAAGAAACACATCATTTAACCAAACTGGTCAACTGAGAACTAATTTCTCCTTTGTAGTTACTGCCTGAGGACCCTAGGGTTTGCAGAGTTTATAGTGGCAATCAGCAGCGCTGTGACTCTTTGTGCAGAAACTTCTTAACTATTTAGTTTGGACTCTGATCAGGCCGCTGACTCTGATACCTCAGTGCCCTGCTCCTCAGCGCTATTACAGTCTAGGCCCAGTATTTATCAGTACATCTGCTGCATGGATGTATCCCAACACTAATACAACAGAACACAGCAGTGACATGCCTGAAGTGTTTTGTGCTATTTTTTTGTGTTTTGTGCTTCTGGTATACAGGATTACTTACCAGAATGCTTCGTTTATAGTTTATTTTTTCTTTTTGAGTTTTTCTAACTCTTTTCAGTTATTTCAGTGGCTCCCTAAAACGTCCTGTTTCATGAATCCATTAGCATGAAAACTATTTATTACCATCACTGCACTTTAAATGGTGGTTGTAATTGTCTGCTAGGATTTTAGTCACATTAGTAAGGCACATTGCCCAGCTTTATTTCCATGTCATTTCTTTCCTCATTAAATCCTACGCTCACTCTCTCCCTGTGCACCCCACCTCAACTTTTCTATCACCTCCAACTCACTGACTAAGAAAGAAGTTTAAGCTGCCATGGCAACGAGGGGCAAATGCATAATACCCTGGTGTCAATGATTCCGATTCCCAAGATGTTAAGAGACTGTAAAATCCCTCCGCCAACCAGTCTCTGCCGTCCATCTGCTGAGGGCCCTCTGTGGCTAAAGTTGAAAGTCTTTGACATACAGTTGACAAAGTGACTGGGCCATGGCGATTGTTTGGCTGAAGAAAGGAAGCATGCTGGTGAATGACTGGAGGCGAGTGGATGCCGTCTACCTCTCTTCATTTCTCTTTCTCCTTGCCTGTCTCTCGCTCTGCCCCTGTCTGTAGGTCTGTCTGTCGTAGCAAGAGCGGTTCGGCTGTAGCGGCAGAAGCGACATTCGCTCCCAGGCTGGGCTCGTGCTCCTGTCACTGCCTCGATAGCTGTCACGCTAACACCCCTGCCACTATCATTGGAGCACTTATGGGCCTGTCACTCACCTGGGAGCAAAGGGAGGGAGTGAGGCACGGAGGGCCAAGGGTGTGCTAAGGGAGATACGTGCAGGAGAGGGGAGAACGTGGAGAGGTGCTCGGATGCAGAGAGGAAAGTGAGGAAAAGACAGAAGGAAAAAAAAGGGGAAGATAGTGGAGGAGAAGGGATGGGCTGGTATGCAAAGACAGAGAAGGGGGGCGGGGGTGCATCCAGCTGAGTGGCATTAAATGATGAAGTCATTGAGACTCAATAGATGAAAACTCAAAGGTTAATATTAGAACCTGACTGGATTTCCAAACACTTCGTTTGTATTTAGCCACCCGCTCTCTACTTGTTCAGCAGGATGTGCTCCATTACACTTGACAACTGAGAGGGGGCCATTCGGACATTAGAAAGAAACATCGATTTGCCATCCAGGACAATGTACTCGAAGCTCTGTGAAATTACAAGCTTCAGCTAAACAGCATATGGTAATTTTTAGAAGGAAGTGAAAAACACATTGATAGCTGCAGCTATCCGCGCTCACAAGGACATGTCACAGCGACGTTCCAGAAAAAAAGCATGCACTCTGGACACACACGTGTACGCAGAGTTCCACATAATAAGGTCGGTATCGGGGCATCACTATATCACAGAGACCAGCACTGTGGTTGACAGAGCAGGCTGCAGACACGTTTGAGTCTGGCCCTTCAACTGACTGTAGAGGCACTCAAGTGAAACTCTATTACAACACCCTCTCCAGCCGCGATCCATCAGCACCAACACAACACCCCGTGTACACACGCCAGTCCACGTGTACGCAAGCACGCGTGTGTGTTTGTATGTGTGTATCCTAAGACAGATTGTTTTAATGTGACATTTTATTAAGCACAAGATTTCTAAAAGTGTTGCACTTTATATGGTATTTCTTCTGACACCCCTTTTATCTGCAAAACGTATGACAGCGATTGTTGTTGCTTTTAAGGCAAGTGCGGGTCATGCGGGTGAGGAAAATGTATCACTCCTCCCATCAGACTTAATCCAATCAACACCTTTGGAGCGTGAAGCATGGCTTTCATGTTTTATCATAGAGTCATAGACAGCTGTTAGAGTGAGAAATTTAGGAAAAGGAGCAAAGCGCAGTCATGACAAGTGAGCTTATGCTGCCCCACGCTTCAGCACAGACAGGCACAAATGTATGCAGAGGAATAGCATAACAGATACATTGTCTCAAATAGGATGAATATGTCATGGCTGGTTTGTGGTTGTGGGGAAAGTGATTATGTGTCGCTGCTATCATGTCACAAAACTTCAACTTAACCTCCCTTCCTAATTTTAGCCTTTTCCAAGGCTACAGCACAGAAAATCAAGGTACACAAACACATGGCACAAAGCTTTTTTTTTCCACATGAAAATAGTTTAGCCAAATGATGCTTGAAATTGAAAGTGACTCAAAAGTTAAAGTGGATGAGAAGTGAAAAAAAAAGCAAAGTCGGGATGAAATTCAAAATCGACAGACGACAAGAAGCGAACATACTGTAAAACTTTCCTGGGAAGTAAATAAACAAAATTAAACATGATTTTAAGTGTGTGTGTGTGTGGTGTGTGTGTGTGTGTGCGTGCGTGTATGTGTGTGTGTGTGTGGTGTGTGTGTGCGTGCGTGCGTGTCTGCTTTGTGATTTTTGCTTTCTTTTGCCTGTCTAGGCCACAGACGGAGATGCAGGCACTTTTGGGATTGTGCGGTACTACTTCACTGATGAGCCAGACCAGTAAGACACATGTACACACACATACACTCACTTACACATAGTCAATCAGTCCACACACACACAAAACATGCACACGCACACAAGCGCATTAATTTTTCATTTATTTGGCCCCTTGTTAACAATTGTACCGCACTGTTTCTGGCACGCAGCATCACCAGAGACAGCTGAGTTACAACAATGTCTGGCGCTTATCTCAACGTCTGCTCTCTTCAGGCCACAAATACACCGAATTGCACACCTACAAAAACAAACATTCATATAATTCACTCATTAATTATCTCCAGTGTTTTAAAAGACCACCATTAGTGTGGCTTCCTATAATATGTATATTTTTCTGTCTTTTACAAAATTATTTAATGATTTATTTAATACAAACCCCCCCTGCTCATAACTCCTGTATTATATATACTTGAGTTGCTTTGCATGACAGTTTAAAATCATCTTCATTGATGTCATGCTGGTTTTTGCCACAGCCCCCTCAGTTCATGCTCTGTCTGAAACAAGCTGTTTTAGCTACCTTCTCCATCTCTTAAAGCCAGCTTTCTTCTGATTGGCTCCCTTTCACAAACAAAAGATTTGGGTGGCAGTTACATGGGACTTCTGGGCTCTCACCCAGAGCTGTGTCATTTTCTAACTACTCTCTGGATTTCTAGTTTCATAGGTGGTGCTTGGCAGAATTAATTGGCCCCTTTGGAGCTGTAGTCCAAAGATGTAAATGTCCTGTGGTAGAGAGTGGTCTGTGGGATACCGGTGGGGGTTTCTGTGCTTACAGCCAGAGCTAACCATATTATTCTTATGACATAAAGTTAGTGTGGCGCACTGGTAGTCACAGGAAGAAGAAACCTCACCTCTAACCTCACTTGTTTTTCTCTTGCAGGTTTTCAATTGACGAAGAGACAGGCTGGGTCGTTCTGCAGGCCAGCCTTGACTATGAGTTAATGCGCCGCTTCACGCTGACTGTTCTGGCGAAGGACGGCGGTGGGGAGGAGACCACGGGGAGGGTCCGAGTCAACGTAATGGACATCAACGACAACGTGCCGCTCTTCCAAAAGGAGGCGTATGTGGGCTCTCTGCGAGAGAACGAACAGACTGTCCAGTCAGTGGCACGAATCAGGGTGATTAAAAACACAGGTCGAACAAGCACCTGCACACAAAAGGCGGTGGAGTTTTAAAAGCATGCTCACTGTACAATATGTAAGCAAAATTACACGCTCTTTACAAGACGGTGTCGTAAAAGTGTCCTGTTTATAGCTGCTGTAAAATACCCCATAAACATACACCTGTGACCATCGCGGGTTTTAAATATTAATACTCTCGACTAAAATCAACATCCATAATGGTATTGAAGTGCCGCATAGCAACAGTTTGTTTGGTTGCAATAAACAAAGTACATTGTAAGATAAAAAATAATGTTTATTTATTATTGATTTGAAATTAAATTATTCCACACTGACACACAGTGACTCACAATTCAGGAAATAGAATAATTCCTTCTCTTGCACTTATTTGGTACATTCACATAACAACTACACCCTGCTATACAGAATCTCATTCAAACCCCACCACAAATCTGACTCCCAGGCCTTTTGGCTTTGCTGCCCTCCTCGTCTTTCTTCTGTGTTCCTTCTCTGTTACTGTAATCACGCAGTAATATGTTTGTCTGCACTGTATCCAAAAAGAACAGGTCAGCTTGCTGTGTTGGCCATCAGTCACTGCCACACATAAGGTGGTGCACAGGCACAGTGGTAACCAATGGGTCAGCGTTTGCTTTGATTGCACCCACAAGAGAAAAGACTATTACATCCCTTGTGGCTTTACGCTGCCACGGTTACACTATGGCAGCTTTTTGCATTGTGGGAACCGAGCTGATGGCCGGGCTCAGTGCTTTGGCTCGCTCTGTTTGATTAGTCTGAGCTAACCTTAAACGCTGCTGATATTAATACGCCGCCTCAGGAGGAAGGGGAGGGAGGGAGCCGGTCACATAATTGTGTGTGTGTCAGCAGTATGCCTGGAACCTCTTGTGCACATACAAATAAATGTGGACACACACACACACACACAGTACTCCAGGAAAACATGGAGGGATGTAGGAAACGAAAGAACGCTGAAATAGAAAAAGAGGGTGTTTTGAGAGACAAAGCAAAGAGAGGCTCTTGTGTTGTTTGCTTTTTGCCTTGGAGATTTGTGCCTCCTACCACTGCGCTTATGCTTTCTAGCTAAATCTTTTTTCATTTTCTCAACACTCTTTATTCCTTTGCTTCCTTAGCCGCACATCTATTTGATTTGCTGCCCCCAACTCCTCTTACCTTTGAGTGGTAATGCAAAACTATTTGTTGGAATTTGATAGAGGAAGACGGTCTGGAAGAGAAAGCCACAGCTTAGGAAGTTGTGGGGGAATAAAGGTATTGCTTACTCAACACTCTGGCGTTAAATCAAAGAGGAGAGATTTGTGTTATGGAGACAAACAAGTGAGTGTTTTTGACAGCCTGTCCAGCCTCTAATGATGCCAGTGAGGGCCCAGTAGACTCCCCTCACAGCCGGAGGACTCGTGTTTAAGTTCCTGCCAACTCGAGAATAATGAGGGGGTGTCATCATTGTTGTTGTTGTTGTTGTGGATTAGACCTGCGAAGTACGGTTTCATCTGTCCTCTGCCTGCTTGGCTTGTCTAGTCTCGGTTGGTGTTCATCCAGTATTGACGCCTGCGCCACTAATAGCCAGAATCAGCTTTAATCTGTCCAATAACATACCGATGCTAACTGACACTTTCCTGGCTGCAGACATACACTCAGACTCAAAAACACCCATGCTGTGCAGACATATAGATATAAATATTATCACTGTCTAATGAAACATCTGTCCCATCGCACTCTGCGAGACTTTGGCTGCCGATAGCCTCTTTTGCACTCCCTCTTCAAGGTGGGAAACCCCACCATTATTACACCTAACTGCTGTATACAAAAGTAAAAAAGGCAAAATAAGTGCGCTTTGACATACCGCCTTAAAGCCAGCAGTGGAGGTGGTAATGTACTGTATGCATGTGTAAAAAGCAGATCCAGAAAGCTGAAGCTTTTGTGAGAAACCACACCTTTGATTCCGCTAAGCCAGCATGCTATCGCAATGTTGCAGCATTACATCTGCCACCATGAAGACACACTGGGTGTGTAAAAAGGCCTACTGAGCCACATGTTAAGGTCACTAACGTTGTCTACTCTGGCATACCATCTGCCCAATCACAGGCTACGGATGAAGATTCTCCTCCCAACAACGTCTTGACATATACCATCATCTCAGCATCGGCCTTCCCTGATTACTTCCGTATCATCATGGTGGAAGGCTACGCAGGTACGCTTACCGTCAGGAACGCAGACGTGGTTGAGTTTAAGAGTGTGTGGCATAAGCTAAAAACAGATTATATATCCAAGGGTTGTTTATATGTAAGTTTTTGCTTGGATTATTTGGGATTATAATAATTATTCGACCCACAATTTTGTGATGTTTGTCTGTCTTCCTCCAGTGATTAGTGTCATCAGACCTCTGGACTACGAGATGGTTCCCAGGGGCATGATCTATCTGACAGTGATGGCCAAAGATGGGGGAAATCCATCCCTCAACAGCACTGTTCCTGTTACGGTGGAGGTGATTGTAAGTATAACCCTGCAAAATACACACAACAGCAGCAACAACAGCAACGACTTAATGACACACAGCCACACTGAAGGTTCAAGTATCAGTTCCTCCTGCAGTTTTTGCTGACAGCTGTCAACAAATGCAGACACGGAGCAGTATTTTGCGAGTACACAGCTTTTGACTTGTTTTAATCTTCAGTACATTTTCCACCTGCATAACCCAAATATAAACACGGTAAATATGCAGTCTTATTCAAGCTGTGAACGGATTCTACCATCCGGTGCTTTGTACATTCTCACAGATAAAGACTTGTGAACTTATGAAACAACTGTCACGTCTTGCTACGTACTGTCCATCGGCATATAGCAGCTTTTATGAAGTCTTGCCTGTGGTGTAAAAATGTTATGGACGTCCCATTATCACCAGCGGGATGTCAGCTTTTCCTAGGATGTCAAACATATTTGAATTCTGTTCTTCCAAAGTTATTTACAGCAAACCTGCAAGCAGATGTGATTTGAAGTTTAATTGCTCCAGGTTCAGGGGTTCAGGACCTTCTTGCCGTGAGGCAACAGTGCTAACCACTGTATCACCGTGCCGCCCTTCAGGTCCTGAGTTCAATTCCACCATCAGGCCGGGATCTTTCTGTGTGGAGTTTGGTTTGCATGTTCTCCCCATGTTTACGTGGGTTCTCCCTGGGTACTTCCTCCCACATATCCCAAAGTTAGTGGAAACACTAAATTGCCCATAGGTGTGAATGCGAATGGTTGTCTGTGGCTATGTGTTAGCCCTGCGACAGACTGACGACCTGTCCAGGATGTTCCCTGCCTAAGACAGCTGGGATAGGCTCCTTTATTCTGAAAAAGATAAGCGGAAGCGAATGGATGGATGGGTCGGTCTCAGAGGACTCAAACAGTTCAATCCAACTGCATCATGCTTAAGCAGCTGGTACTTTTATGATTAATTCCTAGTTAGGTAGGTACTGATATTAGCTCCTAGTATCAGTACCTAGCGGCCTTTAACCTCTGTTTTCATTTTAAAGGTTTGCTTATGTGGAATATGCATGTAATTCATTAAGACTTAAAGATGCACACTTGTTGATTGCTAAGACTTACATAATGTGTTTGTCAGTAAATGTTAATGCATCTTTAATTTATTTAAAAATTGCTAATTAAACTACTTTATTTGCAACTAATACTCCACATTGTCAATAACTTCATTATAGTATATAATTCCACACATACTAGATATATCTAGTGAATACTGTGTTTAAGCCAAATTTATGCACATCCATCCACCCGTCTTCTTCTGCTTATCAAATTCAGGGTGAAGTGGACCCTGAAGCCTATCCCAGCTAATATAAGGCAACAGGTGGGGCACACCTGTAAATCCTGGTTCACTCTGTGAAAAAAAAAAAACTCTCTTTCTCTTCTTATGTATTACGTATTAACTAGTTTGATCAAAGCTGAGATTCTTTCCAATTCCCATTTCTCCAGCCAGCATTTAATGACAGAAATTCTCCACACTTTTAGGACACCTTTGCCAAACCTTTAAAAAAAAATAGGAAAGGAGCCCACAGAGCTCTTATATCATGTGTAGTGAATGAACACAGAGCTTCCCTATACTTTTAAAAATCCACATTGCAGATTGTGACAGGTGTCACCAGCCTCATCTGGTAGATTGTTTCATGCGTTTCTGACTTACATATTGCTTTCAGTATTCCTTTGCTGTTTACCTTCTCAATCCTTTTAACCCATGTCTCACTGCAACTTTGTTTGCAGCTTTATCGTGCTCTGTGCAGCTATCTGAGCTTCCAGTCCGCTTGTCAGTCTTATCAGTAAATGTCTTATTTTGAGGCACTAGAAAAAGTCACAACTGTCTACTCACACTCACACTGCATCACAGATGTTTTAATATATTAAAGGGTGGAGGAAAGAAAACACTCTGCATGAGGTTCTGGGTTCTGATCCTACAAGATATTGCTTGAGTTTTTGATGCATGTTTCCCAGCAACTGTGTACATGAAGTGCACGAAATTCTCTTTTGTTTCATTGGACAGATCGGTTTGTGATGCTATGCACGGACAATTTTCACCTATATGGTTTCATTTAATTTGTTAATACCGTATATCTTCTAGTGGTGGCCTGTCTCTTATTGACGCCCGTTTCTAATAAACACCGGGTTTGAAAACATGTCATGACAAATAGTAGCCGGTCTCCTTTAAGCACCGGTCTGTAGTAAATGCTGATCTCCAATGATCTCCACCTTTTCCATACGCTACTACTCTTTTCGTACCATCCGCCCTCCTGCAGTAAATCATACGACAAATACCTTTTCGTGTCAAAAATGCTTTGTCATCGGATGCTATCGAGGAAGGAAGAAAGTCAAAACGTCCATTCCTTATGAGAAGGGAATAAGAGCCGGTCTCCAACAACCGCCGGTCTCTTTTAAACGCCGGGCCGGACGAATAATTTTTTGAATAAACGCCGGGGCTACTATTGGAAGATATACGGTATATGTAATGCTTTGGGTTTGAATGTTTAAAAGCTGATGTGTATGGAAGTTGTTCAAGTGTCCTAATTAAATGCAGTAATGACATCATGCTTGCACGTTCAAGACGACTCATGTTGGACCGCGGTCACAGAAAGCTGTCTAATGTGTGTCCAAATTCTCACATTATTGCATTATGAGCATTATTGTTATTTTTTTGTTAACTGAAAAAAGGATGAATATTGACCTTTGCTAAGGTGCTATAAATACAGCTGTAAAAATATAACAAGCATCCCCCAACACTAATAAACAGTCTCTCTGCAGGCTCTTAAGCTCATTTCCCATGATAGCCATCAATTATACATGAAACCCTTTGTTCATAAGAGAAAAAAATGGCAGCAGAATGGATGAATCCAGTTGGAATATTCTTTGATATGCACGGACAGTAATCATATCTATACACATCCTACAAGAGGGAGAAATATTGTGTAAACCAACTGGGAGAGATGTGCCAAATTCATTATACTGTCTCTCTCTCTCTCTCTCTTTCTTTCTCTCTCTCCCTCTCTCTCTCGCTGTCCTCCACAGTGTCGTGACTCACACCACAGGGGTTTATCAGTGGCTGGCAGCATCACACACACACAATGCTTTGCACCAGTGTAGCACAGAGCCCAGATAGATAATAGTGCCAGTGACTGTTGTTAAAGTGTTAACATTTCTCAGCAGCTCACACAGTGGGGAAACTCTCTGTGAATAGCCACACAACTGGATGTGTTGGTGTGAAATAGTCTAATTCAGCGAGTGGGAGGTTGTGAGGAAATGTAAATACTCTTACGAAGTCTGTTTTTCAGCGGGAGCTGTAGCACACTGTAGTCCATGATTCCTATCAGTATACAGGACTTGATTACTCATTTGCTTCAGGCAGTGCCATTAGTAGTAATAACAATAATGTTTCTAACTATTTTGTCATATATTGTTGCAACGGTGTCTTCTTTTTTAAATATCTACCTCACGTTGAGCATCAATCCACAGAATAGTTATTATAGTTTCTGATTGGACAGCGAAAACAGCAGCCGGCATGACAAAGTGTTTGAAGTCATAAAATAATATATTATAGGGTCTTTCAGCTCAGTAGCCATCTTCAAAGAGATTCTTCCAGCACTGATGCTATTAAAAACATTTGTGCTTCTCACTGTCTTAATTCCCAAATTTGCTAATCTCAGTGTTAATGTGTGACGACGGTTTGGGCAACTCTTCTTTTTTAAGCAACATTAGCATTTTCTCATTGTTTAGCACATTGACTCAAGCTGTTGTTGATGTTTGTACCTCCCCCCAGGATGAAAATGACAACCCACCCGAGTTCAGCAAGCAGTCCTACATTATCAAAATCCCCGAGAACATTATCGCCGGTGAGTCATTTTATACGTCTGGGGTTACAGTTTAGTTGCTAGAATACATTTTTTGGTTGGCGCAGCCAACACAGCACTTAAACACTCCAGACAAACACCATGTGTTGCACATACAGTCACCACTCGCTTGAATTGCCTTACTATTAGGATATACAACTAATAGCTCTGCTTTCTTGGGGGTATGTTTTCTCTTTTTTTTTTTTCTTTTTTTTTAAATGTTTTATTTTATTTTCGTCCTCTGGCTTGCACTGTCTTATTTGTTTTGATTTTGCATAATGTTTTAAAATTCTCGGTCAGAATAGGATATTGACTATTCAAGGGGAATCACTGGATGCTATATTCATTCTCATGCATGCATTCAAAGGACTCTTTCATCCCAGACAATAGATTAGTTTCCAGTCGCTAGAGGGAAATGAGATATTTGACCGCCTTGTTCTCTCTCTCGAGTTCTGCCAGATCCTGGCCAGTTTTATATTCCTCGGACCCGATTTTGAAGGAGCACATAGCTGAGCTGCTTGGGCTGGGGCTCGAGGTTTAGGAGACTATGTCTAAAGTGTTTGGCCCTGAGCTGAAGGCCTGAGGCTTGGGATGCAAGGCTGAGCTCTGGGCTAACCCTGCGGCTCTGGCTAGCCTCTCATCCCCTCTGCCTGCCAGGGTATTGATCAAGTCTGTGCCAAGTATGGGCCGTGCCAAACAAGCTGATAATCCACTAATCCATAAACCCACTCACTGTCATGCCATCAGTTGAGTTGTGGATGGGGGCGGTAAGACATTAGCTCTGTGTTTGCCATTTAAGTCTGTCTCTGCTGCTCGTCTATCCCTGCCTTCTTTCCTTTTTCCTAGACTTCACGTGTTTTCTCCATGATACTGTCTACCACTTCAGTGAGTTGTAACTTTCTTTATGTCACACCCCCCCCCCCCCCCCCCCCCCCCCCCCGGGCACGTTG
>VURO01017650.1:2965-16917 GCA_015108175.1 Pelvicachromis taeniatus
AAAATAATTATCAAAAAAAAAAAAAAAAAAAAAAAAAATGTTGATCTGATTTTGAGTGTAAGCTGAGAGAGGAGAGGGTGGCCTCGGGGAAGCAAACTTTCTGCTGCAGCTCTGAAAAGGTTCGTTTTGCACCCGGAAAAAGCACGAAATTAAGCAGCTTCTCTGCACAAGTCACACGTGAAATGCTGTGGACGTGTCAACACTTACGCGTTATTTCTCTCTGGGACAGGTGCTGCGGATTCCCCTGCTTGCGTCGGGACATCGCCCTGGCATTTACACTGGCATCGCCCGGAGAGCGGCGCTGGAAGGGTCGGCTCTCCTCCTCCTCCTCCTCTTCCCGCTCCGGCTCCTATAACCGACCAATCCGCCCACCAACAGCCTGCTTGCTGGCCCCCTGAGCTGACCACCAGGCGCTGGGCCAAATATCGCCCTGGAGGTGATCTCTGCAGCGGGCAGTGGCTCCTGCGTTCCGCGGTGGCCGGCCGTGGCGCAGCGCCGGGCGCTCGTTCGGAGTTCGGTGCCAAAGTGTCTGTGGGCCTCCTTTCTTCGATCTGAGGTGAGGGAGGGGGTCGCTGTTCTCTCCGTCGCTTTTACACCATCTGTCAGCGGAGAGCCGAGAGAGGAGCGGGGAGTGAAGGATGGAGAGACGGGAGGAGGCGAGAGGTCACCCCCTGATTGTCGGTCTCTACCCGTGTCCACTATCCGGCCACGCCGGACACTGCCCGCTCCTGCCCGGTGGAGGCGTGCGTAAAAAAGGAATCCAGTTTTCTTGCCGGCACTTCTCAAAATGTGGCCAAGTGGCTGGCACTTCTACTGCACTGACAGCAGCGGCCGGGCGGGTGAGACTTTAGCTGTTCGAGTCAAAGCAAAGCCACTGCGTGTGCTGCGTGTGAGTCCCGCATCCCCCGGACGGTGCGTGCGGCTCCGAGCGGCTCTGTGTGGCTCTCTGGCTTCTACGATGGGAGAAAACTCAAGTTCAAGTGCGGACGTGACGTTCAGTCTGCGGTGAGAAGGGAAAGTGGAGACTGAAGAGCACTGGGGGCGACTAGTGGTAGCTTTCACACACACACACACACACACACACACACACACACACACACACACACGTGGGTCTGTGGTGCGCACGGCAGCAGTGGTCAGAGTCGCGCAGGTAATCTTCGCCAATAAAGCGTCACCGCCGCATTTATTTGGGTTAAAGTGTGACCCGAGGGGCTTCCGTACGTGCTGTCCACACGATGCTGGACTCTTTGTGCTCACATTTAAAATCCACGCACACTTCCATAATGTCTTGTTGCGCTACTTCACTTTGTCGGATACACTTGTGCTAAATTCACATTTTTATTTGACCGTCCTAAATTTGGTGCCAAGCGCGCACGAGGTGACTTCACCACACCGGAGGCCTTCCTGGTGCCTGCACCAGCGTGCGCGTGTGTAAAGACAAAATGACTCCTTAAATATTTTCGGATCCACGCTCGTTATTAGCAGGAATGTCATTTCACATTTATTTCACTCCGACTTGGAGTCAGATCAGTGCGTCGCTGTGGCCTAAATTTACGCACAAACGTATCGATCACACGCACATGTTTCACGCGTTTTTCATTCACTTCCAAATTAGTTAATAATAACCCGCGTGGGTAGCTTCTAGTTTGTAAATACACGCCTCATTCTGTCGGAACTGTTTGATGGCATTACGGCATTAATCAGTTATGTAAGCGATATGAACGTCGGGGGATTTGATTCACGCGCTCACAACGAGACGTTTTCAAAAATTGGGCAGGTTTGTGACCTCACGGTGACTTCAGCGCCAAACTGGAAGGAAGAAAAATGATGGGAAGGATTTAAGCGGATTTCAAGTGAACAATAGTTTAATATAATTTCATATTTTATGATAAAGAAATGGATTCTTTTCTGGTTGTTCTTATTTCAGAATTACAGTTTGGTGAAAAGAGTGTGTGTGTGTGTGTTTTAGTTTCCAGGCTGATGACGGATAAACGGTTTGCAGCAGCACCCACTGTTAACCGGAGAGGTGGGCACAGTAGAATTTCCACTACACGTCGTGAGTGTGAGAGGATACGAGGACACGCGAAGAGGCGCAAGTAAAATTAGGAGAAACCTGGAAGTGAAGTGTGTAAAAAGTGTCAGTGTTATTATTATTATTAATATTATTATTATTATTATTATTAATAATAATATTATTATTAATATTATTATTAATATTATTATTATTAATATTATTATTATTGTTATTATTATTATTATTATAGTTGTAAAGTAGCTTTTACTGTGACTAGAAGCTGCAGCTGCCAATCCTTCATCCTGAAAACAGTATAGCAGAGAGCTGGATTCCAGAACACACACACACTCACACACACACACACACACACAGTCTATATGTCTCCGTGTCAGCCCGGTTGCTCAGTCTCTCTCTCACAGAGGGGATGGTGGTGGCGGAGGCCTCGGGGTTCTTTGTCTTCCTGCCTGCCTGCGGTTTGTTCCTGGGCCAGGTGTTGTCAGCACCAGATATTTCAGCGAGCATGCCTCTCCCCATCGATTTGGACTTTTTCCCTCGTCTGTCCCTCTTCTTCTCAAATACATCTTCACGGAGCTCATCTCGACTGCGGCTCGGGCTGTCTCCCAACCAGCCTCTGCTTATTTCACCCGGATACTGTAGGAGGACATAAATAGATTCCCCATGCTCATTTACAAGAAAAAGAAGAAGACGGCAGGTTTGTCCAAATGTCTTTGTCGCACACACAACACAACACCCACTTTCATTTGGGAGCGATGCGTGCAGCACTTTGTCACAATAACCGGCGACAGAGAGCATTATGTTGAAATGTAAATCATTGTCAGTTTTGAGGCACCACTCGGTGCCAGCGCCTTTTTTATTTTTTGAAATGAAGATGTGTGCTTAAAGCTGCTTTAAGCACCTTGTGGATGTAGGAGCGGGAAAGAAGAAGACGCCGTCTGCATTGTCGCTCAAATCCAGTGCACACGTGCGCACTGACTTCAGAGACGCCTTTGCTTCTCAGGTTTCGACTTGAAAAACGCTGCAAGTAATAAATCAGTTGTAATTGCAGGTTTAAGATGCGCGGTGACTTTTTAGGCCGTCGTCAAAAGCAGTGAAATACTCACTGCTTTGGAATCACGAGCACCTTCAGCATGAAGTGACACTCCAGGCCAACATCACAATCTAGATGTGCCTCCTTGTCCTTGCAACCTGATTGGCTCATTAGTCAGATGGGCGACAGGTGCATCATTCCACTTTCTTATTGGACATTTTTGGAAGGCGATTTCTCACTTAAAGGCCATCAGTGTGAGTTATGGCGAATGGCTCCTGGCATCCTGCTTTTGCCCTTCCTTCATTTGCATATATATATGAGGCTGTTTGTTTTTATGTTAATGCTAAATAAGCCCCCCCCCATCCTTATAACCACTCCTCCTATCGCCCATCACCTCGGTTGGGTGGTTAAATTTTAATTAGAGGGACATGGAGATGTCCTTTAGAGTTTTAAGATCACTTTGCCAACAACTGCTCGCTGCTAATATTGATGCTGATCTGTTCAGATGCTGGCACAGAAAACAGAGCGTGGAGAGAAACAACGTGACATCAGAGATGGAGTGCAAATTCAGCTCGCTCAGAGAAGCCAATCAGGAGCTTCTGCACTAAAGCGAGCTGCACCCAGTGAGTGCTGGTTTGTATCCTGGAGTTGTAAGTACACTAAGCACCCCCGCTCTGCCCACTCACAGGGGGGGCCTGGGAGGAAACGTTCAGGTCAGTCTGTGAGATTTGGAACATGGATAATCACACAAACCGTTCAGTGACCTGTTTATGTGCACGGTTAGTCTGGTCTGTCCCTTTTTAAGACATCTTTTTAATTTGGTTCATTTATGAGAACTCTTAAATGTAGCGTCTCTTCAGCTCTGATAGTATCGTCTTCTAGGCTTTGTGCTTGTCCAGCCTAAACTCCTGTGAAGTGTGTCACCTGTGGATGTTATGAGAGGTTCAATTGTGCATTTATTTTATTGTTGATTTGAGAGCACTGCTAAAGAGACACGTGAGCTTCATATGTATCCAGTGTTAACAGCAGCTTTGCCCATTTTTTAAATGCAGTCCTTGGTGATGAGAAGCAGACGAGGAGACGAGGACGGCCGGTGATGAGCTCGGCGCTCGGCGCTCGCTGCCTCGCAGCGATGACCCTCTGAGCTTCGACCAGTAATGCAACACCACCCTCTGTTGGTTATCCACTGCTACATGCACACCACAAACTCCTCTGTGGCACTGAAGATGTGTCCCTGTGTGTGTGTGTGTGTGTGTGTGTGTGTGTGTGTGTGTGTGTGTGTGTGTGTGTGTGTGTGTGTGTGTGTGTGTGTGTGTGTGTGGATGACGTATACACAGGGTCATACATAACATATTTCAATAACACTACTCCCTATGGAGATGATGTATGGGAGTTTTGGGAGCAGGTGCACTCATCAAGTAAGTATGGATAGAAAAATGGCCAAATCAAAGAAGAAAAAAAAACGAATAAAAGAATACGCAGGACCAACTTAGACACGAGTCATCCTGAGAGACAAATTGAAAGGGTGTGTGGAATTAAGGCAGGTGAGAATTTACCTGAACACATTTTCCCAAAAAAACAAAAAACACAATCAACGTATGTGATTAGAAACAGCCAGAGCCCTGGTTGTCTGGTCACCTTTACACTTAAATATTTTTGGCTTACAAACACTACCAAAATGATGAATTCGGCTGTATTTGCACATGACTGTATTTCTTGTTGATTTACCCACAGGTGTGCGCAGCACCCCGCAGAGCAGCAGACAGTAGGCTCAGCTGCAGGGTCAAAAAGCAGAGAAACACAAACAATAACAGGCAGAATGGGAATACGGTCATTTCCGATGCTCGCATGTACTCAATGAAGATGTGATAATTTACAACTGAAAACTGTCAATTTAACTCACTTGTTTACTGTAAACAGACAGTTGTCTTCCACTTTGAAATGAGAAATGTCTGTGGTTTTGCCAGTTCGTCTAAATTTAACTAAACAAAAATGTTATAATTTCCTATTAGGGCCGAATTATCTTTGCACTAAATAATAAGGATATAAAAGCACATAAAATATGTGTAAGAATTCATTTTCCACTACAAATATTATGTTAACAGGCATAATAACCATAATGAAACGCAGAGGCTCTCCAAATGTTCATGATTGAGTATAAATTCAGGGAGCGGGCACGACTGACGAGAGCATAAGCTTAGAGGGTGGTGGGTTGTGCGTGTATTCCTTTGCACCGTATTCATTTGTCAATGTTAGTGAGGTTGCTCTGCAACAATGGCTACAAAAGACAAGCTGAAATTGAACAGACAAGATACTTTAGTCCTGTCACTTTATAGTATGACATGACAAGTATAGTACAAATATTACGAAAGGCCATCATTGGCCAGCACGCCCCACTTTGTGAACTCTCTATATAAAGGATACACGTTAAATCACCAGTAGTACCCTGGAACTTTGAGTTTTTACCACTAAAAATTCTGTAAATTATAACTGTAAAATGTCTCTTTACTGTAAACAGAGACCTGTTTTCCACTTTTAAATGAGACACTTTATTTGAACATGCACTTTCTCCAGTTAAAGCTTAAACAAGAAGGTTTTATAGTATTTTTAAAATATTATCTTTGTAATACCAGAAATGTTGGTTTCAAATTCTTTTAAAGTCGAGGTAAAGGTAGCGACAGGAAACTACTTTAATATGTGGACAAATGATTTGCTTCTCGCCAATGATGAGCCATACCACACAAGAACAAGTCCTCCTGCTGCTATTCATTTACTTTCACAGAGCGCTGGCACTTGGGGCAGAACACTAACACAGGACGGTCCACGACGCTGCAGTACAGGTCTGCCAATTTTAACATAGAAGAGCCACCTCGACAGGACAAGACTCACCTGTGCATCTGAATCTAAAGGTCACCGTTTCGAGGACGCCAATGTTCACATTTTGGACAGAGAAGACAGATGGTTTGAAAGAGGAGTGAAAGAAGACATCAATGTCCACTGTGAACGACCATCTTTGAACAGGGGGCGTGGCTTACAACACCAACTGTCTGCCATCTATAATCCAGTTTTGAGATCCCCTCCCAGACACATTAACGCCCACGCACATCCTGGGCCTTCTGACCTCAGTAAATCACATGATAGGGTGAGGCTAGGTTTCACAATGAGTTCACCCGAAACCTTGGCTGATTGTGACCTACACCCATTTTCACACCTTGGCTCGTGTGATTAGGTAGAGGCTCAATAGGGGGTCCATGACCCTCTTAGGGGGGACACTCCCATAGGGCTTAAATCTGACTCTCCACCCATGGAAGCTCTTAGAACTGAGCTTCTCGGACGAGAGGTGAGACGTCTTCAAGAAACCTAAAAAAAAAAAGTCCAGATGCTTTTCTTTCCAAGCTCCTTAGACTACGATGACCTGGATGACTGAGAACCTTCACAGACGTTCTGCCAGTTTGACATTTCTTGTAAACAATAAAGAGTTCGATCATCTCTGAAAAGAAAAACAAGTATTTAAACAAACTGCAGGTTTGGAGCACAAACTTAATTTTGAAGCGTCACCCAATATTTCAGTCAAGTAAAACAAACAGGTCGCAGTGAGCGTTGGTTTATATGAAAGTATACCAGTCTTCAAAGCAGTGTTGCATACCAAAATTAAGCAATTACATTTATGTTGTATCTGACCGGTTCAAAATTCATTAGGATGTGAAGGTAAAGAAAACTTTTTGAGGCACTATATAATTTTATTGTCAGAATTTGGACACTAACCCAACAGCACCTTTTAAATATTGGGACAATGTTAAGACAATTAAGAAAAGAAAAAAAAATTAGGAATGTTCAAAAGTTTACACACAAATGAAAGGAAAACCCTGAAAGTCTGGTCATTTAAGACCTGCTGAGTTGCTAATCTGCCAGTCTAAATGATTATAGGACTGAAAACCCTTTACTTTAATTTCTTCAGCTAATTCACCAGCAACAGGAGGCTAAGACTCAATTTCTTGATCCAGAGTTTTCCTATTGGTATAGCCCAAGGAACTTGTGACAGGTCTCAGTGTTTTGCTTGTTGCTGTAAGCAACCCACCCCATGTCTTATGGTGAGTGGACAAAGCTATGTTAACTGTATGCAATGTCAAAATAACCACATCTTAAATCGGGGGTAAGTGTGTCTACTAGTCTTCTTTTCTGAAGCAGAACTGTACAAATTTATGAAAAGAAAAGTAGAGCCTGACCAACATTGGGTTTTTAACACTGACACCAGCATTGAAATCATTATTCGGCGATTTAAAAATCTGATTTAAAAAGCATCTCAATATATTTTGTGTGGGGGGTGTGTGGGTTGTGGGTTACTCTTCTACGCTCTGCCCTACTCTGCATGGATCAGCTGGTTGTTCTGTTTGCGGTGTTACAATCACATGCTGCTGACTGAGAAGCTGCAGAGTACCTTCTAAAAGAAACTATGGAACATCAACACTTTAATCTGATTCATCAGCCAACACCAATATACCAACTAATTACTCTTTACTTTAAAAAAAAAAAATGGATCAACTATACCAACAATCCTAAACCACAATAAGTGCAGGTTTCAAAATCAACTTCATTCACAACTGAAATGTCATACATTGAGTTATGCACTGCAATAAGGCTGTAAAATACACATGATGGTGTAAATAGCAGCTCAAATTACTGAGACTTAGAATACTTGGAAGGACTGTTACTGTAACTTATTAAACAACTCTGCAGGTATCAGCTATCAAAGCTAGCGCCACCTTAAATTAATCCACAAAGAAGTTACACACATATTTATACAGGTAATGTGGCAGAAAAGGTTGAACCACAAAAATAGGACCTTGCCTTCCCCCCCACCCGGTCTCCACTGGTAGATGATACATGAGAGCCACAGCTCGGACGTGCGTGTGCGCACATGCGTGTGAGTGACAGAGAGAAGGGGCAGACAGCAGCCCTACGGGTCATTTTGATGCTCCTGGTGCTTCACATACAGGCTAAACCATGACCCACTTTCCACCCCATCCCACAGACACACCCACATTCACACATACTTCTCCCCCTTGTTATTTCTGTCCTGTACCCTCTATCCATTGCACCCTTCATCTCTAACATATCGTCTTTCCTCCTCCTCTGCCACCCCCACTGCTCGTCAGACACACACACAAAAATGCACAGGACATGCTGACCTTGGGATACGACGCTGTAGTGCTCCATCGGGGTAGGAGTGCTGGGGAAAGGGGTGGCTTTGGGGTGAATGGACACACTTGACTGAGCTAACAAGGCCTGTATGGGCTTATTGGCTGATAGGCTGGCCGGACAGCTGGATGCCAAGCGCACTGGCTGGGAGGACAGGTGGACTAGAGGGCAGGGTGGGGCAGTGACCCTGCTCCACCGTGTTATGCATCTTCCAGAAGTCAGACAGAGCTCACTGCCATGAATAATGTCCTAGCACAGATATTGCAACAGCCCACCGTTTCCCCCTTTTGATTCATTTATTTATTCATTTATGTTCACTCAAAAAAAAAAAGAAAAAAAATACTAATGCACATTTCATAAAATATATTGCAAGAACATTAAATATTTCAAATACTTTAATGTATTTAGACTTGTATTATCCTAGCACTACTGGAGTCTTAATATGTCACACAGAAAGAAAACCTCATGCCACTATCACAAACACAGAAAAATTCAACAGAAGGGAAATTGAATCAAACTTGTTGTTTTTTTACATTTTTGCCAATTCATCATTTCTTTTTCGTCAGACAGTTTGTGTGAAAACTGCAGATTTACAACATCCCACAGTCTCTATCAAAACAAGTCTCACAGGGCACTGGTAAACAAGCACAAATATAACAGCTACAATTGCAAATGCACAAAGTCATGCCGTGTGTGTGTGTGTGTGTGTGTGTGTGTGTGTGTGTGTGTGTGTGTGTGTGTGTGTGTGTGTGTGTCTTACTGATGTGGCAAATTCTGAATGGGTCTTAGAGGACTTATGAGCTTCACCTCCAATCACATTTTACAAGGAAGCACTTGCCCTGGCACACAGCTACAGCTACGGCCACACAAACACTAAGACATACGCACTCTCATGTACACAGACAGAAGGCCCTGGGGTTTGGCAGTTGGTCCATACATCTACAAGGGTGAGCAGCCACTCAGCCGTGGATGATAATGCAATCAACTGTCATTAGAGGGATGCCGGCTGACTGCATGCGCGCACACACACGCTACAGCTACCCACAATACACTTGGACCTGTCACACTGAGAAAACTGCTCGTGTTGCTGTGGTAAGATAGGACCCTATGTTTACATTCCCTTTTTCATATAGTCCTCATTACAAGGTAGGAAGCAAATGAATTTTTGAATAGATTAAACATATAAATAATCATCAGCAGAAGGAAAGAAAGGAAACAATCTGCAGCTATAGCCCTAAACAAAAAAGGAGAATTAAAAAAAAAAAAAGTCTATAAAAAACAGCAGAAAGGATGCACAAACAAAGAAAAAACTGGCACAGGCACATTGAACTTTATCAGTGCTTCATCTTCTGATGCAACTACAGAGCAATACCAGTGCACAACAGAATCACAGCGCCTCAATATTACTAAAGCGTCTCACGGCATCAGTTCTTTGTCCTTTTTTGGCCAACTCTCTGTATTTATTAATGTGCTTATTAGTTTACAGTTTACAGAGCATCTCAGTAAACTGAAATCGGATCAGACAGTCTGCTTCTCTGCTGGCCCGTCAACCCCTTTTTGTGTTTTTAACTAAAGATTGTCTTGCCCTCTAAAAGCTGTGTGTGTCTATAAAGGTAAAAGATAAGGGCTCACTTCAGACTACAAATACGGTTAAAATAACTTTATCGAAAGCCGTACAGACTGCTAAAGAAAACTGTCCTGGGCTATGGAGAAAATAAGCACAAAGAAAAAGGTTTTGTCTTTTCTTACACAGATTTCAATACAGATTGATTTTGAGTAATTTATCCATTCTGAGTAGTCTTTTTTTGGAAAATCCCAAACTAGATTTGAAAAGAAAAAAAAAAGCTTGCAAATGAATACAAACATTTACATCATCTGAGATGTCAGATTTTACAGTTTTTCCATTTCTGACCAACCTCTCCTTCTTCCACACACAGAGAAATCAAATCCAGCAGACTGCAGTCCTCTCAGACTCACTGTCTACATCGACTCTGTTAAATGGCAGTGGTTCTCGCAATGTGTGCATAATCTCCCGACTCTTCTCAAGGGACAGATATGGCCGTGTGTGCGAGTGTCTCTGTGTGGAGGTAGGGAAGCAGAGAGGGTATGCCAAGTTAGGCACAGCAGGGGCCCATGATAGCACTCACGTCAACAGTTTGACAACATCTTAGAAAGATCTGTTCACTTGGGATTACTCTCCTGTCCTCAACGACTCTGAGTACATTACTGTTGGAGGAGGAGAGTGAGCCTGACAGATAGGGGCTGAAAGAGACAGAAACGATGAGGATGCAGGGCTGAGAGGGAGGGAAAGAATCAAGACTAACAAGTTAAGAAGGATGAAGGTGAAGTAAGAGTAAAGATTCAAAAGGAAAAAAAAAGAGAAAAAGAAAAGCAAGCCAGAAGAGACTGGGGGGAAAAAAGAAAGTGATAAAAAATGAAATCCAAGAAACAGACAGAAAGAGTACAAAATAATGAAGATAGGTAAAGGAGAGGGAGCTAGCATTAGAAGATTAAGCGGGAGGAGCTCGGTGAAAAATAGCACGCGAGCTCAGCTGAAAGTGGAGCAGGCATGATGAATGCTGTGAGACAGGCCAACCACTAATTTGGATGGCAGAAGTTTGCTTCTACAGGGCAAGAGGCTGGAGTCAATCTGTCTCTCTTACGTCTGATCACAGAGATACAGAGGGAGCACCTGGGTCCAGACTGTTTCAGACCAAAACTGTCAATATAAAGAATCAAGTATATCTGTGCCTACACGGGGAAACATTAAGGCACATTTTTCCACTACAGTCATGGAGTTACAAATGTATTTTCAGGTACTGTGTTTCAAACCAATCGCATTCTCCAGCAGAATTAAGGTCTTGTAGGGCATACGTGGGTTATATATACGGGAAAATGTACAATGGAGAGTAATGATAAACATCTGGCAGTCAACGTCATGCGATTTTAAGTGTGCATCAAGTGTGATTTATTGAGCTGCAAGCAGGCACGAGATTGAACCGAGGCCTAAATAGATTTTTGCCATTACATGTCTCACCTTGCATAGATAGGATGATTTGAAGTCTGAGGTTCATGCTGTAATTGGGGCCAATCACTAGTCAGCAGCTCAGACAGAAAACCATTATGATCATCAGCGCAGACATAAAAAGGTATTTCACACAGCCAGAAAGGGATTATTAGAGTCAAGGGCACAAAAGTCAGGGTGTCTGGGAGAAAGAAAGGCCTGAAAGGTTACTGACTGACAGATTAATATACCAGTGATTTCACTTTTACCACATACCTCAGAGTGAAAAATGACACACACCTTCGCTTTCCAGTGTAATTTCAAAGGCTGGATAAAGAATCTATTTTCCAATTAATTGCCTTTTTAAAATCCAATATAGACTCTTAAAAATCCTCTGACCGGCATTAGCATTAGAGCACATGCGTCCTATACATATTTTATCCTAGCTAAATATTATTCAAAAGTGCACAAAGCTAGCATTATCATTTTTAATCTAGCAAAAAATTACAGATGGCTGCCGTGAGCCTCAATAGGCCAAACTAATGAGACCGCGAGTGTTTAGTGGCCCTGTCACAGTTTAAGACCTTCGCAGCCGACCGTACCAATTGTATTTGATCCAGACAACACAATAACATGAGAAACAGAATAAAGCAGGAAAAGTCTGCACACTGATCTGAAATCTGTGTGTGTTGACAATATATTTTCTCTGGCTACATCATATGAAGCCCATAAGTCGAATAAACAGGGTGTGGATTTGACTTTATCCAGTCTGTCCCTGCCGGGAGGTAATACGAGCCAGCCAGCTGCCTGCAGACATCAGGCTGATCTTGTCAACACAACACAATGCTGCAGACGAATTAGTGAGCAAACTTTCAGTTTCTGCTCTGTCTGTTTTCAAAGCAATCATTAAAAGACATAAAAACAAAACTCAAGTCCATCCATGACTCCAAGACACAGGGTGCAAGTATAAACGGCCTGTTCAACGTATTGAATGGCCTAAAAATGTGTCATGTGTAATGGTGTACGTGTATTTACTTATTAAAATGATCATTTAAAAACTGAATGTGAAAATAAATGTTTTTCCCTCCGTGGTTTAATTTTTGAGGTTCTGTTGTCTTTTGTTTCCTATAAAATTGCACTTTACGTGTATCAAAAACAATCGTCCGATATCAAAAAGCCAGATTTCTTCTGGTGAAGGGAGGCAGTATGTAATCGGTTCTGTTCGTTTGTTTGCTTCCAAGATATCACGATATCTCAAGTTGATTTAATTTTAATCAGATCAAGGTCGAGGTCGCGCTCTTCTGGAGGAGCTGCGCTCTTTGTGTGCTCTTGTTTTTGAAGTAACGGGCACAGAAGTTTTAAAATACATGCTTGAATATAAAGTTTTACATACAAAACTTTCAATGTCCACTAGTGCTTAACACGTCCCCCTCATGTGTCGATACGATAGTCAAACACATCCCATATTTTTGTACGTACGTCTGCCGTCACTGCAGCCACTGCAACACAGCTGTTATGCTACCTACCAGCAACCATGTAAAACCCTGTGAAGGCCCACACGAATCCCCAGTGAATGGTACAGTGAAATCATTCCATTCGTTTTTGATACACTGTGTAAAATACAACCTAACTCAAAATCAAAACTCACCATTGTTGACTCAGCACCTTGCGTGACACCACATTAGCGAAACTGAGCTGGTGTTTGTGTTCGGCTCTACTGGTATTTGCGTCATGTTGTGTTTGCACGTTATGTAGAACGCTTCGTATGGAAATGTAAGATGCACAAAAACACTGAGCGATTTAGTGATTATCACGCGGTGAAGTTTATATTATGATATATGCAGAAAAACTTTCCTCTGTCACGGTTAAGAAAGCGAAAAAGGGAAATACAGATTTGCATTTTAACCCCTCTGGAGCAACTGATTGATTCCTACAGATCACAAATAATTTAACTATAAAGCATATAAAACTATGATGGCAGCTCATGAAAAAAAAAGCGAGAGAAAGAGTGACTTTCTGTACCTCAAAGCCAACTGTCATGCACACCATGGCAACCGCAGTCTTTTCCCCATTTCACAACAATAACAGACTAGACAAATATTGACATGCCATTTCCCTGCCATTACAAATGTGATTATATTTGCTGTTTGCCCTAGGAGATGGCAGTTAATATTCAATGGTGTGCGTGTACCTTTGTGTGAGACTGGGTGTGTTTGTGTATATGCACAATTGTGCGATGAAAAAAAAAAAAAATAGAGCGTGGAAAGAACACACATCTGTTTGCTCTGCACACAAAAGAATGTGTTAGAAGACAACCAAGGATCCAGAAAATTCCTGTGTGTGTGTGTGTGTGTGTGTGTGTGTGTGTGTGTGTGTGTGTGTGTGTTTTCTTTTATACCATATGTCACCTGGTACGGAGACAAAGAGTTAGGACAAAAAGCTTAAAAAGTAGGAACCACCTGTATGTAAAAGCTCACCTGTCCTCTGGGGGGGGAAAAGCCTGAATGTGTACTATAGCAGATGGAGTGTGAGCCCAAACAAAAGTAGAGGCAGGAGCTAAAATGGGCTGTGGTCAATAAAGGGGGAATACCAAAGCAGTTCCTTTAATTACTTTTTTTTTTTTTTTTTTTTTTTTTTAAATAAAAAAAAAAAAAAAAAAAATTTTTTAAAAATTTAAAAAAAATCCC
>VURO01017653.1:9524-27500 GCA_015108175.1 Pelvicachromis taeniatus
CTGTACCTGCTAAGTGCGCTCTCAGCTCGGTCACTCTCCTCCTCCGTCCATGTTTTCACAGACAGCCTGTGAGAATCCTGGACTGGACCCGTCATACTAAAGACACACACCACAGCAAGACTCAAGCCATTTTCCTTTTGTTCATCACGAAAAGAACACAACACGCACATGGAGAGCCAGGCAGTCTGTATCCAACGTAAGATACCAAGCACCTTCAGAATATGTGTCAGAACACACACTCACGCACACATATCTCACTCATATGGACCCACAGTCAAAAGGAAGGTCATCTAGTACGAGGTCATCTTTTGTCGAGCGTCACCACAGAAACCAGATGACATAGCAACAAGTTGTACAGTAGTTATGACAACAGACCATAAGAGGGAGCGACAGAAAGGCAGAAGTGATCCATTCAACAAACCTGATAACTGTTCTGATGCTCCAGCGTTCAGGTGGTCAGTCCATCAGTTCAGTTCCTGTGCTTGCTGTAGATGCATCTCACCAAAGTATTATTTATTTCTAAAAAAAATACAAAACAAAACACAATGTCTTTATTTTTACAGGCTACAAAACATGATGAACAGACTGCAGTCGAACAGACATATGACACGGTGGATGGAGTGAACAAATGTAAGCGATAATAGGAACGATCACGTGGTACTCGGAGAAAAAAAGCATCGTTTAAATTGCAAATTGTGTGTGTACGTGGATATATGTGTGTGTGCCTGTGTGTGTGTGTTCCTTTTCACCAGCATGCTCATCTGAATTCAAGAATCTTGTTTGAAGTGGCCTCTGATCTGGAAATGTGTCTTTGTGCATGTGTGTATGTATTCTGCTGATTACTAAGAGAGAAGCATGTTTTTATTAGTGCACCTGCACTATTTCAGCTCTGATCAGATGGATTTCAAAACAACACAAAAATATACCCATCTATCCAAATATATGTTCTCACCATGTGCTTTGATTGGTTGTGTAGGGATGTTGACATGTCTGTTCAAAATGACAGAAAAATGCAGACACGCATCGCCAAAACACGAGTGCCTTTCAGGGTAAAAATCATTTCTGGGATCGACTGTCAGGCGTAATTGGCTCAGTTATAACCAGCACGCATCTAGAAAGTGAAGCAGCTGCCTCTCAGTCATGATAGCGGCTATCCCTGCTGCAGTGATGACAAATACACCACACTGCAGACACATTAACAACCTGTCAGAAGCACGGCTGCGTTAACACAACTGACCTGTCCCAGTTTTTTCCCTGTTATATTGCAGGACAGCAGCAAATGTTTAAGCCTTTGTTTCACAAAAACAAATCCTACTCATTTTAAGCCTGGAGATATTCAATGAAGATAATATTGACTGCATTCCACTGACGTTAGGTCATGCTACTGTGCACGCTGCCTTCACTGAAAACATCACTTAAACCCTTGATGGATTCGCCTGAAGTAGCAAATCAAATCTAATGTCGGTTCCCATCAGTTCCAACAAGGGTTTTAACACCTTTTAGCACAATGCTTTGTTTGAAAATCATAGCTTAGCTCGTTTTTGCTTCAGATAACTCGGATCTCATACTTAACACTCTCAGTCAGGGGCATCAAACATAAGGCCCCGGGACCAGAATCAGCTCAGCAAAGAATTCCAATCTGGGCAGCTCGAAGTTCTTTGGAAAATGTGAAGGACTTTTTGAACTTCTAACAGTTTTTTCATAAACATTACAGCTTTTCCTCTTCCTTTCACACTGCACCAAATAGTTATGGAATAGATAAATAATTAAATTGAAAAGTTCCAGTTTTTTCACTACCTGGCACAATAAGCTACTATTCTATTCTATTCTATTCTATTCTATTCTATTCTACAAAACCTTTACTAATTCTTGTACATGTACAATGGCAATACTAAGACATCGCTGTGATTAAGCGTTTAGCTTTTACGTTTAGCGTTTAGCTTTTACACTGACAGAAAGGGGATTTTCACTGGTCCGGCTCACTTAAGATCAAAGCGGGCTTTGGCCCGCAGTGTAAAATTAGTTAAAACAATGTTGGATCGCTAGCACTGCTATTGTTTGCTTGTCTGTGCATGCATTTGGCTGTGATTTGTGTTTTTCTGTCCTAGGACCCACCCCCTGATAATAGATTTAGTATAGTGGGTGTGGTTACGTAAGGGGCTTCTGCCCTGGACCTTTCTGCTCCTTTACGCTCCCTCGTCAAGCAGCAATCTGGGCTTTGTGTTAGATTGATGTTCCTTTTTGGTTGTGTGCTTTCAATTTTGGTTAATATATGGGCTTCAGGAATAGGCTCCAGCCTCCCCGTGACCCTGATAAAGATAAGCAGAATGGATAGATGGATGGACATTGGAGAGTAAATGGCTGTTTTGTCCCAACCTAAAGTTTCTGCAAAGTTTATAGACATCATTAGTAATTATATTACTAAATATACAAATAAGTAAAATGGCCACTTTCTTAGGACCAACTGTTCAACTATTCGCTAATGCGAATCTAATTAGCCAATCACAGGGCAGCAACCCAATGGATTTTTAGCATGTAGTGCGGGAAAACGCACAAAAGTTCGGTATGAGCATCAGGATGAGGAGGAAAAGTGATTTAAGCAACTTTAAATGTTGCGTGGTTAATGGTATCACACAGGCTGGTCTGTGAATTTTATAAACTGTTGATCTGCTTTCCCACAGAAACCTCTCTAGTGTTTACAGAGAGAAGAGGAAATATGCACTCTGCAGCAGTTCTGCTGGCTAAAATAACTTGTAGGCGCCAGAAGTCCCAGACTGCTTCGAGCTGACAGGAGGGCAGCAGTAACTCAGAAAAAACACACTACTTGTAACTAACAAGGTATGCAGAATGTGTAACATCTTTAAGCAGCTGGGCTAAAGCAGCAGAATACACACCAGCTGCCACTCCTGTCGGGTAAAAACAGTACATTGATGCCACATTTCACACAGCCTCACCAAAACTGGACAACAGTAGAAAAAGGTTGCCTGCTCTGATGAGTCTTGTTATCTGCTGCACCACTCATCCTGCCCTCTGGTTCTGGCAGGTGGTGGTGGTGTAATGGTGTGGGGTGATGCTTTCTTGGCACTTTTTGGGAGAATTGAGCATAAATGGCACCACCTACTGTTGCTGACCATGTCCATCCCTTTATGACCACAGTGTACACATCTTCTGATAACAGTCCATGTCACGGAGCTCAGATAATCTCAAAGCGGTTTCTTGAGCGTGACAGTGAGTTCACTCCACCTTCCCAATCTCATATTTGCCTCCATCATTTGGATTAACCTGCTTAGCTGTTTGCTTAGCACATAGACTAGAAACAGGTAGCTTTGACCAGAGTAAATACAAAAAAATTAAAGCTAACTCTTTGATGTGATGCTTAAGCTGTACACACACACAAGAAATTACTAGTATATATAGTGTGCTGTTAAAAATTAAACTTTAATTTATCCTTAACATCCTGTTTCAGTAGACCAAGAACATTCAGAGGACTCTGCATGTAGCCTCAGCAGATTCACTGTTTAATTCCAAATAATTACTTGTACTATATTATTAAATGTAAAACAGTATTTTATTGCTAAATACAAATAAATTTTAAATACTGCTATTTGCTATGTGATAGAATGATCTAAATGGATGGAAAGCGAAAGTAAATGTGTGGTTGTTGCAATAACACGCTCCAAAAGACAAAAATGGGAACACCAAACTAGAAAATATATGGAAAAGGATTTTATTATTTAACGTAACAGATCTAAATGTGCGCACAGCTCGTTGAAAGTATTGCTTGCATGACTTTAGATTCATCCAGGACTAAAACTTTGAGATTGTTTATTGCAGTCATCGTGGCAGCAAAAAGCAGAGCTACTGAATTCAAGTGTTATACTGGAATAGACCATCTACAGGCATAGTGTCGATGCAAAAAGGAAAAAAAAAAAAAAGCACTACAGACACAAATAACAGCACGTCGCCTTTTATGTGGTTGAGATTTTATGAAAGTGGCAGCAGCTTTAACAGGCGGGATTTCAAATGTCTGAAAAGTTTCTGAGCGTTTTTCCTAAAATATGTGCTGCGTTTCAGTGCAAATCCAGGTGGTTTTTAAGGTCTGTGTGTGTGTATTTCACTTATATTGCTTTGGTTGTTGGTTTTTTTGTTCTTGTGTTTACCTTCCCAGCACCTGGGATATATCATGGAGTTACACATTTATTGGACTGTCATAAAAATCCTAAATGCATCAAAGAGGCAATGGGATGAGATACAAATGAATGGATGGCTTTTATATCATCCCCAGTTTAATCCCTTAAACTGTGCAGACAATGAATTAAGACATTATGTTCTACTCATACGTCTATTCTTTACCTCCTTAAAAACCCCAGTAAAAGCACTTAATAGGCATTTAAGGTTAAACAGTTTCCAGTTTTATATTCTGCAAATACATAAACTGCCTATAATCTAGCACAGCTTTGGTCATATACATCAAAGATTATTATGGCTTAAGAACAATAAGTGACACATGGGAAGCTGAGAGGATAAAGCAGCTGAGAAATGATTAAATGTGTTCAGGAATGGAGGAAAAGCAGCATTAGCTGCTTCTAGCAGGACTGTGATATGTAAAGTGGTTGTTTTTGAATATTTCCCATGTGTCATAACTTACTTAAAGACAGACATAAAGACACAATTTCATATTTTCTTTACAGGTTTCCCCCTTCGCACAGTCCTAGCATGCATTGCTCAGACCCTGTGCTAGTCACCGCTCTTTTACAACACATTTACACTGAGATTCATCGCAGCGAGCAGTACAGACGATGATCGCTGCTCGTAAAAGATCGTAAAAGTGAGATCCACAGAAAAGCCCCAAACCAAACCTCAACCTTTAATATCATGTAGCCGTTAAAGAAGTCCCACTTTACTGCAAAGGCTGTAGTAACCCTCAGAAGATCAACGTTTCTGTTTACGCTCAGATTGGATTGACTCTGTTTTGGCTAGCTCAGAATAACCACATAAAACAACAACGCAGTATACCTATCCCCACTACACGTGTGTGTCTGTGTCCGTTTGTATATAGGTGAAAGTGTGTCTCCTTTAAGTGCTCTTCACCCCTCTCCCCATCAGGCAGGCGAAGATGGTCATCACCATTTTGGGGTTGACCTCTACCAAGTCTTCAGGCAGGGCGTAGACTTTGGCACCAATTTTCCTCGCCATGGAGATGGCATACCTAGAAAAAGGAAGGATGGTAATCAGAGGTGCTACCTCATCATCACAATAAACTTAATAATCATGACGCCCCACGGCCAGCTAAGGGTCCAGATAGCAATATAATGAAATACAAAAGCCCAGTGACTACTGGAAACAAACAGAGAGCAGTAGAGGTGATTACTTGGCATTGTTCAGTTTGTCGTCGTCTGACAAATTTCCCTTTTTAACCAGCTCAAAGTTCACACTCTGCGGCTGGATGGCATCAATCAGTTCGAGAACTGGCAGACTGCTACTGATTGTTTTGTCCTAAAAAGAGGAGCGCACAAACATCACACATCCACAGCTGGCCTTTCATTCTTCACAAGTAATAATCCAAAATGACTGAACAGAATATATAAATCAGAATATCTCACATTACTTGTCTATTGTGTGTAATGAAGGCATACTTTCTTTCATACTCTCAACAATTATTAAATTGTAACTTTTCCCTTACCTTAAAGTTTTTTATACAGGAACTCTTGCCAGTGTCAGACAAAGTCTTGTTGACCCATGAAATAATGAAATCATCTCCAACAACTTCTCCGTGTCCAAGGTCTTCAAGGACATTTAACGTGTACCTGCATGTGGATGTGAGAATATTAGCCTCATTATTGAGCACTATGTTTCCCATAAGCCCCGGTGCTTTCAATCATCAGTGCACCGATGTTTCTCACCATAACTGCTCAGTGGTTGCATTAAACCGAATGAACTCGCAGAGAGCGCTCTGACGTTTTCAGTTTCTATCCTGAAACAGCAGCACCCCCTATCTGTCCTCGACTGTACTGCAAACCAACGTCCCCAGGACGGATGCCAGTGAAGCTCTTCTAAGTGGTGTTTTTCCGTGTTCACACTTATGTCAGTGTCTCATAATCACATTATAGTTACTTAAGTTTGAGTATCAGGAATAAAAAGAAAATCACCTCCTCATCAGCTGCCACACCAGTGCCAGGCTTAGAGTAGCGTTTCCATCGTACAGGTCCTGCCCACCAATGCCCACCAGGGAAAAACCGGCTTTTTGCTTACCCAGCTGCACGGCGTAGTTACAGTTTTCAATCTGCAGTACGCACACAGACAGAGTTGGTAAACATTTTTGGGATCTGAAACTTGTTGTGTTTACACACCGTCCCAACTTTTCTTGGAATCCTAGTTTTTACACGCAAATACAAACACAAAGTGACACACTGCAAATTTCAAACGCCACATTTAGTTTATAATAGAAAACATATCAAATGTTTAAAAAGAATCAGTCAACCATTTAAAATAAGAATACTATAAAAGGTCAATCTGCAGATGCAGTTTTTTCTATATTCTACTGTGAGTAAAATATGGATTTATGAGATTCGTTAATGATGGATGGACACATTCTGTTTTTACTAACATTTTACACATTTCTCGAACATTTCTAATATATATTTAATGGGCCGGTAATCCCTGTGAGTCATAAATTCAGCTTTCAGACCTTTTCAGCTCTCTAAACACTCAGACAGTTTTTCTATTTTTGACTGTCATTGGTGTGAGTAAGAGGGGATGTCCTTAATATGATCACCTAAGCTGAGACTCTGAGCGTAGAAGCTTCATCCATCAGGTGCTTAGACTGTCTCTGCATGAGGGGCAGCCAATAAGAAAATGGTTGTCTTAAAGAGACGTGAGGAACGTGTGTCCAGTGTGAAAGAAAATGAGGTGTCGCACCAAGGCCGACTCTAATACAACAGGATTGTTTTCAGCCGTGAGTAATGCAAAGCTGCTCTTCTGCAGTCCAAGAGTAAATATATGGAGCTAGAAACACCCATTAAATATATATGTGTCATTTTCACATGAAAATCTTTTATAAAAACTGTTCTTTGAATGAAGCAGTTTGTGTATTTACCTTTTTTATGTGGCCTCCTCCTCCTTTGAATGGAGGTTGATTGACTCTGTCCCACTCCACAGGAACCTTAATCTTTTCATAAAGCTGCAGAATCACCATGGCATCCTGCAGATCACTGCACATACACACAGTGGTGTGTGAGGTGAACATGCACATGTGAACTACACATCAGTGTGTTGCTAAACAGTACAGATCACACACTGACCCATAGATATGATGAACATGTGGGGAGACGCCGAGAGAGTTCATCCAGTTCCTGAAAGTTCTCTCCTCCCTGGTCTCACCTGGAGATCGCAAGAGACAGAGTCAGACACAGGATCTCACACCAGCGAGTACAGGAGCGAGAAAGGCAATGCTCATCCATGCTTACTCTCCACAATCCACTCTTGGTTCTCTGGTTTAGTGAGAGCTGGGTGTTTTTTGAAGAGGGTTGCCACAAAGGCCATGTTGAGCTTAGCATTTCCACTCACGACACCGGTGGCAGTTACAAACTGCCTGCAGCCCAGACGGCTGGCCTGCTGCAGCATGAACTCTGCTCTCTTTACCAGATCTTGCTCCTGTGACACACACATAGGCACAGAGGCGTGTAATATATACGTATTTAAATAACAGATTCATCCTCCATATTGGTTCCATTTTCAAGCGTTCAAATAAAGAAATGGAACCATTTTCACTGACATCACTGGGGCATTTTTTCTACTGCGTGTGTGTATGCAGGGTGCATATGGAGGGTTAGGCAAACAACATGCTGCCTTTCCAGCAAACTCACATATAGACCGGTCATTTCAATGTTAATCCGGGGAACATCCTCTTTGGTGCCATCTGGGGCGATCTGCTCGAGCAGGTGGAAGTAGGCCTTGGAGTCCTGCACGGGAACAGCAGTGCACATCGGCAGAGACACGTGTCAGACTGCACTCATGTTTACCAGCAGTAACAAAAAAAAAGATTCTTCACCCTCAACAAACATGAAAGAATAACTGAGTAAAATTCAATTAAATGTAACATTTATATTCTACTTGTAATTACCATAGTTTGATTAGTTAGAGTCAACATTTTGGGGATAAACATGCATTTTGAGTCCATTTATTTAGGGTTGATTCCAAAAGCATTATGTCTTGTTGCAATACGTAACGATTCTCATGCAAAATAAATGTAAATGTGTGCAAAAATAAACGTGCATTTACAAATTTTTATAAGAAAGCAGAATACAGTTAATTGCAGCCAACAATGGCCAACTGCAGAACCAACCTGCCTTTGCTTTTTAATATTTTACTCAACATCTGTTTAATTTGAACTATAATTATTTTGCTCCTGCTGGGCTTTGGTAGAAAAAATCAGTTCACCTGAAACAAACTAGCCTCTGTCTTTAAAGCGTCCCGCCCCTTGAGCCAGCTTCCCTCTGATTGGCTGTCCCTCATGAAGCTAAGGTTTGAAAAGCAGGTAGCTGTGTGCCTGAGATGACCATATTAGGTAAGTGAACTCAAACAGAGCCAAGAGTGGAAAACAAACGCTCTTCTGTTCCAGAGACCAAGTGCACATATTCTGCCCTCATCATTTAAATATCCTATTTTAATCTAAGCAACTATTCATACACCTGTGTGTGAAAGCTACAACCCATGAATGAAGTGTTGATATTGTCACAGATATATTATCCTGAAGACAATGTGAGATTTTTTTAATTGTGACCCAACATCTGTGAAAGATCAAATAAGCAAACAGTGAAGCGACTGGTTATCACACAGACATTTTCTCACCTTAACATCAGCAGAAAAGTTTGATATGCTCATCCCGACTTTCTTTAAATGAAAATTGACCCAGCGGAGCAGCAGCTCTTCAGGACTGAGCTTCATCAGTGCCTCCAGACTCTCACCTTCCTCTAGCAATGCCGCAATAGCTATACAGAGAGAGAGAGAGAGAGAAAGAGAGAGAGGAATGACTCTGGTGCCTAAACTAAACTCCAGCATGTATTTAAAGGACAACTGATATATTAAGTTCCATGTTTTGATCCTGGGACTCTCCTATTTTCATCTACTAGAGTTCGTCTACTGTCATTTCAGCTCCTCTTCTGATTGGCTGCTCCTTACAAACAGAAGGTCTGAACAGTGAAATGAGCCAAGAGTCGAAAAAACTGTCTGAAATAAAGCAGCCTGAGGACAGGAATTACATGCACATATACCGAACTCATTATTTGTTCAGCCACCAGTCTAATAGTTTCTATATACAGCCTGACCAAAAAAAGCCATCACCACCTGGTTTTAACTAAGAGCCTTCCATTGACGCATAGACACATACTGCACATGTATGTGTCGACTGTACGAGCGTGTGGGGGCAGTGTTATAAACCGGGGGGCTGCTTCAGTCAGGTCTAGGTTCAGCAATGTCATCTGACTACCTCAATGTCCTGAATGACCAGGCCTTTCATTGATCATGGACTTGTTCATGGGTGGAATATGGTACAGGCATATTTCAGGATGACGAAGCCAACATTCACTGTGAAAGAGTGGTTCAGATTTTGGCAGAAAAATCAATGCAGCTTTGGATAGACATAAATGTAGTGACACTGCATAAGCTTACTGAAGAGTTAAAGGCAGTTCAATGAGACATTTTCAAGTGAGTCACTTTTTTGATAGAAAATATAGGAGAAAAAAATGAATGAATCACCATGGCATCCTGCAGATCACTGTACACACACAGTGGCCCCTTTAAATTGCATGTTACCTTTTCACAGCTTAAATTTGATGCATAATGTTTGCAAAATTCCCTCACCACAGACAATCTGCATGTGCACTTCTATGCACTGTACCTTCATTGCGGCTCAGCTCCATATCGGCAAACAGCCCTATCTTGATAATCTGCCAGAGGAGTCCGAGCACCAGATGAGGTTTCCCCTCTTTCAGATCTTGAGCTCCGATATTGACGACATGACACCCGATGGCTGAAGCTGAATTCAGAACCAAGTTCAGATTCTCCTGTAGGATGTGAAGGGTCAGGGGTTAAATCGCATTAAGTAAGCACGCGATTAAGGTGTGGAAAAGGAACCAACTGACCTGTTTGGTGAAAGCAGTCAGTTTCTTTGTGTTGATGGTTCTCTCATCGATGGTGTCAGGCACAGAGTGGTTGATGAGTTTACTGAAACAGTGAGCGTGAGGGAAACATCTTAGTGCACTGCCTGGACGCGACACTTGAAAACACAGTCTAAAGAAAAGCACTTTACCAGAATATGATGCCATCTCCAACAGCTTTAAACAGATCCTCATTGTTGGGGTTGATGGGGAGAACGTGGTGACAGTCGGGATCCTTCTCCAAAGCCGAGTTCAGGTAGTTGGCAAAGGCGAAGCGCTCCTGCTCTGAAATACAACAAAGTCAAGTGTCAGATCCTTTTCTGTGATGACTAAAACCTGAGTTTGCTCACAGTTCTTTAATTCCACTGGACGTTGACGTCACAAATATCATATATGGCGTTACTAACCAGAGATCGAATGCTGAGTTCCTGCACTCGATTGCTCGCTGGTGCCCCCGATGGCTACAATGCCTTGTTTCTTGTTGAGAGCTTTCCTGAAACCCTGGGCTATGCGGTCATCCTTGAGTTCCTTAAAGAGCTGAATATATATGCAAGCACACACACACACATACATACTAACTTACAGGCAATCAAACCATGGTTACTGTATATTTGTCAAGATAATAACCAACATAACTCATTTATCACTTAATATATTATGATAGTTTGCCTTTGTCAGTACATTAGTATATAAACAGATTTGTATATAATGTGTTTCCTTTTTCGGTTGCATGTCTGTGAGTAAACTGTTAGTAAAGCTGTGAATTACTATAGTTAGTTAGATAACTAGTGTTACCTACAGCCTCGAACTCTGATAATTCAATTTTGTTGTCATGGTTCAGGTCCAGCTTCTCGAGCAGTTGTCTGAGCTGATATCCGGGGACAGGACAGCCGACCTCACGGAAGAGATTGCCGAGTTCGGCGGAGGAGATGTACCCATTGCCATCCGCATCTACACGTGGTGGGTCGAGACAGGCATGAGAATTTTATTGAAGCTTAAACTTAAATTTGCTGTTCAAAAATAAGCTCGATTGGGCCTTGTTCACTAATATTACTAATAATTATGAATTCACACCGGTCATGCCCTATAATCTGCTGCTACTGAGACCATGGCAAAACACATTTGCCACATTTTCTGACAGCAGCATGCTCCACACGACGAGTCAGCGCCCTAAAATCACAGCTTATGTTTACTTTGTGCTATTTTCAATTGAAAAGATGTGCAAATCACGGCACCCTTTTCTCTTCTTACATTTTAAACAGTGTTCCAACTTTTTTGGAGTAAAATTCACAGAATTGCTCCTTTAGACAGTAACGGCAACGCAGGTGTATCAAAGCTTCTGTCTGCCAGATGCTGCACACGCACACAGGCGTGCACAAAGAAGCACTTTTCACAGTCATGTACACCACACAGTCCAAAATAAGTGGCTAATTCATAGAGATATCTGCAATGTGAACGCACACACAAACACACACATTTTTACTCACCCACTTTGTTAAAGGCCTCCTTTATCTCCGCCATCTCCTCGGCACTGAAAGACTTTGACATCCCGACACCTACGAGACACCTGACACCTACACAGGCAAATGATGCACGTGAGTGCTGCGTACCAACTCTTGACACGTCACACAGAGCAGCGGGAATAATGACTATAAAAGGCTTTTAAATGCCGATTCCTTATGCATGCATAGTGACTGAACTGGCTGCAGTGCTTCAGTTCGCCCTGTGTCAATAATTTTCTTTTGAGCAGTGCAGATTTATCTCAGTGATTACTGCTGGCTGAAATAGCATTTCCCAGCTTTCTGTGACAGCGCTTAAACAGTCTGTTTGTTTTGCTTCAGAAACATGGCTGCACTTGAATAAATCAGCATACTGCCTCAGTATTACATAGACATTTGTTTAACAGGATGTTTCACTGCGCTGTTATCTTGGTCTATATGTCACAGTAGTATTACTGTATTACTTGTTATTTCTGCATTTACTGTTAAATGCTGCTCTCAACCTGGAGCCAGCTGCAGATTTTAGAGAGCAAATCTTTGATAACTCAGCCAGGAAGAAGTCAGTAGCTTGAGCTATCACGGGCAGGGCTCTTTAGTGGTGTAGTTACACCACCCTAAAATCTTCTAAAATAATAAAACAGACGCCACAAGCATTCACTGGCCATTTCATCAGGTGCACCTGTTCTTTGTTGGCATACTTTAGGCTTTAGTGCTAACCGAACATCATTTAAACACCATTTTAAAAGGACTTTGTCTCAGTTCCCTGTATGCAAATGGCCTGTACAGTCACCAGATTTCAGTGCTAAAGAGGATCTCTGGGACGAGGTAGAATGAGAGATTTGCATCATGGATGTGCAGCCAACAAATCTGCAGCAACTGTGTGATGCTATCATGTCAATATGGACCAAAATCTCTTAGGCGTGCTTCCAGCACTTTGCTGAATGTATGCCATGAGGAATTGAGGCAGCTTTGAAGATTAAAGGGGTCCAACTCAGTTCTTAAAAGGTGTAACTAATGAAGTGGCAGGTGAGTGAACATTACAGCATAGAGTCTGAGTGATATAACAGCCTGTTTTGGCCTCTCGCTGACACATCAGTATGTCATATACCAATATCATTTTTGAAAGCAGCTGTAAATAGAAGAAAAGAAGCTTGGTGTCATGACACAGTTTGTCCAGCAGGGCGGCTCCAAATATGCTGTTTACAGTATTTATAGCAGCTGGCACCAATTTCCATTTTCAATTTCAACATTTCCTACAATGACACCAAAAAAAAATTTAATTAAATGTTATCAGGGATCATTTTGTACTGCCATCCAATTGGCCAGTGTTTATCAAAGTTTGGGCCCCCCGGTGAGCCATGCAGGTACTGCAGGTGGGCTGCATTACTAATGGAAATTGAACTTGAAATTACTTACATGCATGTACAATTATATATTTATATTAATCTATTTATTTATATTATTACATTTCTATAAATATACATTCATAAAACCTTTTTATTTATTAAAAATTGAATTAACGCTGCTGACAGGAAGCAGTTAATTCCTCGATACTCTGACCCAAGTTTACTGCTCTCGTATTGAAGATTGTGTCCCAGTGGCTAGTGCGGTAGGCTAGTGGAAGTGTTGGCTGAATACATCTGTTTTACCTGGAAGGTACATTTAAATAAACAAATTCTATCAAATAAAATAGCAAATACACAACTCTGTACAAGCTTGACCACTCATTGTGTGGCACAGTCCATCAGATAATGATCCAGTACTGTGGCTATACAGGAGATAGTCAGGCTAGGCTGCACTGTATATGATTTAGTTTGAGAAAGAGATTTCTGCTGCAGAGACCAGAGCCCAGTTACTAGGAGGCATTCCAACTCGATGTATCACACACTCAAGACAATCAACTAAGGGAGGAAGCCCATAACATTCAGGCAAATAAAGCATTATTAGCATTATCACTGCTGTCTATCCCCAAATATCACATAGAAAAAGAGAGATCAGGGGTTTTGGAAGGAAGATTTACTTTATGTTGCCAGCTTTTACTTTGACTCCAGAAAAAAATCAGCTCAGGAGACTCTAGCGAGATATTCCTAATAGTGAGCGTTTCACTTCTGTGTTAAAAAAATAAGTGGTTTTTTTTGTTTTTTTTTTACTGAGCTTCTATTAGGGCTGCATCTCTTTTAAAAAAACAAAACCTCTCGTGCACCCTGATCATGTTACAGCATGACAAACAAATTAACAGGCAAAGCTTGAGCGTCAATATGCAAACAATGGTTTCTCAACCAGATACACATGGATACAGGCACTTGAATACTAGCCCTCTAATATAGCTATAAAAACTAGAAATGCCCCTCCCCATGGACTCTGTTAAGAAGACAACAGTGGTGGTCAGATGGCAGTTAGTTATACCCAAGGTTATTTGAATAAAGAAAGGAAAAGCATCTCTCCTAATGCAAAACAGCTCAAAATATGTGCACATCATGCTACTGCTTTGAACTGGTGCACACAGCATAAAGGCATGTGGCTGGTTTTTAATGTTGATTTCACAATGTAGGTTTCATAGGTTTTTAACCTTTTCAAAGTCAAAACTCTGATTGAGATTATTTTGAAAATATCATCAATATGATCGAAACATTTTAAGTGTTCAGCAAATCTGCCGCCACCAGGTGTCACTGCTTTAGGAAGATCAGTCCGTGAGATGGACATGCCCTTGGCAATAAATCCAAATCCTTTTATGAGTATCATCATTTGTGGGGGTTTTGTAATTACTATTATTTGGACAAAGCGACCACCTCGATGTGAGTCAAAATTGCTCCTCTGTTGTAAGGCGTGACACTGACTGAACAGCACTGCAGCCCGCTGTAAAAGTCTGGGCTGTCTGCATGCAGTTTGTACCTCAGATTTAAGATTATGAGGAGCCCGTGCACATGCATGATGTTTACAGCCTATAGAGCCAGACACATGCTCACTGCGACTACGCATTTCATCCGGATGCTGCTGCTGCACCGTCCACCAATCACATTCTAGCATTCACTGAGAGAAAACGCCACTTTCGCGTCTCTGACCCAAATCACCGTTAAACGTGTTGCTCAAGCCTGAGTGGGAGTTTTATCACACAGGCTGCAAGTAACGCACAATAGGCTGTAATAATATATGCGACTTAGGAGTTATATGGCATTCCAAGAAGACAAAGTCATGAAATAAGAATAAAAGTAATACACAAGGTGACATTTTTGCGTGAATCAAATACTTAAGTATCTTAACTACCATGTGTGCATGCTATATGTCATTTAACCCACACATACTGCGTATAATTTAGCGTATAATTTAACATATTATTGAATACTATGTCTACATGCATCCCCATATAAGCTGTAAAATGTGATTTCTAAATGAATGGACGGACAGCAGATGCGTCGCAGTGAGTTTTAAACTATTTTCTTCCGATGCATACAGTCTTTACATCATCTCATTAGGAAGACGCCCTGAAACGCTCATTGCTCTTACCTGAAGTCGGCTGATGGGGTAAAATCACCCGGCAGGAAGGAATCTGTCTGTCAGCCTCCCTCTGCCTCTGTCCCGTTTTCTTCTGCTGACACCGCCCGGAGGAGGGAGCCGCTCCGCCCCCTCGGCGCCACCCTTTCCCTTAAACAAACCTCCTCATGCCCGCGGTCATGTTTGAGCATTAAACAAGAGAAAACAGTCTTCGTCGTTTTCTTCAGAGACTGTGGCGAAATTTACCAAGAGCATAGACACACACATGCTTTAATAAAACACAAACATGGATTCTGCCTGGAAAAACTCACTTACGTCCAACTGATATGTAATGCTAAACAAATAAATCGCAGTAACACTTATAGTAGCTTAATTAGCAATAATAGCTTGTGTTTACCAACTTCAAAGGATAACCCCTTTGGTGGGCAGACTTCAAGTACATTATATATCCAGTAATGTAAGTAATGTTTTTACATTACATTAAAACCATTTTAGCCTATTTATATTACGTTTAATTAACTAACTATAATTCTTCCGGAAGCAGGTCTCACAACTGACAGCCATTGTGTAAACTCCTGTGGACACGACTTTTCACAGTTGTGATAACCTATTTAACAACCACTGGCAACGTGTTTAAAGGTACACTAAGAAAATTTTCTAGGTTATATAATTGAAAAAGTATATCGATATATTGTACATATAAACATCGCCATAAACGTAGAAATAATTTGTTATAAATACACAGAAGTAACTGGGCTGTGCAAGGCGGCATGTTGCCCCATCGTCTTGAATACAGATGCTGGTCACATATGAAGTACATCTTTATAAGTTACTTTTAATTTAACGATTACAAAAACTTTACTAACACTGGCTTACAGTAGCTAACAGCAGCTAACAGCGGCAAAACCAGCAGTGTTTACTGACAGAAAAGTTTAGGACATCTTCAAAAAGGTATCTTTGTATCACTGTCATCAGACAGAAGTGAGTCTCACTGACTTGTCAACCCGTGTCGGACTCCTTTCAAGATGTTTTACATCCTCCAGCGTAAATAGATGTGGACACTTTGTATATTGACAGCTGAGATAAACAGAGGACTAACAGCCTGCTCTTGCTATAGATGAAAAGCTGGCGGAGCTGTTACTGTAGCTAGGATTATAGACTTAATTGGGAGGAGTGTAAAGAGAGAATTTTGTTCACATCTCGTGGTGAGATTTGACACACTGTAACTTTAATTTAGAAATTTTACAGTTTCACTCAAATTATGAGCACTTTATGTAGCCAAGATAGCATCAAGCTAAAGGGACGATTCACAGATTCTGAATGAGTTGCTTAGTTTGAGTTTCATTAAAAGCTTAATATCCAAGCTAATTGTATTTCAGCAGTTGCCACACCTATGTGACAACGAAAGAACACCATTGGCAAATGCTTATTTAAACACATATGTAACTGCTATGTGCAAATAAGCAGAATGAACTTTAGTATAAAACATATACTCTATCAAGCATGTCATAAAAGGCACCTGTTTCTTTGTTTGGGCAGTATAAATCCAACCAAACGGTTTGGTGAGATAGTAAGCTCATTATGTCAACCTCAAATTCTAAAATGCACCATCACCATCAGTCATGTACTTATTTTTAAATTATTGTCTGCTTCAGGTAATTCTACAGATTATTACATTTTCTAAAACAATATGTATCAGTGTGTGCAACTTGTGTGTAAACGGTCAGAGCCCTGCTGCTCCTACCAGTCCGTACATGCAGGAATTCCTCCTGCTCCTCCTCTCGTTCCTACTCTTCTCGTACCTTTCCTTCCTCCCCCTGCTCGGTGTATTCTTCTGCCTCCCCTGATGTCTCTCCCTTTTAGTGGCCTGATGTGTTTAATCTTGTCAGAATTCCTTGATTGTGTCAGACACTCACCAAGAAATTTACAGAAGGCCACACACGGCAGGCATGCAATTCATAGCTGTTATTGTAATGAATAATTCCAGTGATGGAACCGTAAACTGAAACCAGTGTCTAGTCGTTTTTGTAACCATATACTAGACTGGCTTAATGAGTGCTGGATTAGACCGCACTGGCTCGTACACAAAACACTGTGGCTAGATGCGATTGAACCTGATTGTCATAAAAAATGAGCTCTGTTTGCCCAAGCCTGGATATACTGAGTAGTCTCCAGCAGCCGGTCTGGGGATTTGTCTAACTGTTTGAAAAAAAGGGCTACACAATGATGTCAATACATAGCAAATATCCTTTTTATTCAGTGTTGGGGTTATAGAAGGGCTTTGGCAGAAATAAAAACATCCAGAAAGGTCACTGTGCCACCTCAGCTGAATTCTACTTATATACCATTACAACTAAAGTCATAGTAAACCGTAGTTAAGTTACTGCAGGTCAAGCTCAAGTTAATGATCCAGGTTAGTGCGTTTGCAACAATTACAATAACGTTGGTGCTAAGGAGGACACTGGTGTTGGAGTGGATAGGCCTCTGTAAGGCAGACTTTTAGAAGCATCCCCTCACGCTTCGTCTTTCACTTGTGCACCTAGAGAAAACATCTCTCCTGGTCTGTACACGTTGCACTCCAAGGCAGAAATGCATTTGCATTGTACTATGCATGTATTTGTAATTATGCATACCTGTTTATAATGTGCTTTAAGCTCACTTGTTTATCCTTAAGCCTGTTGTGTAGCCTGTAAAGGTGCCTGAGTGTAATGACTTATTAATTATTTAACATTGGAATCACAACTGCTTATAACTGGCTACCTTTTTTTTAATACTTTTTTTTTTTTTTTATTAAATTGTGTTTTTTTAAAAAAAAAAAAAACCCCCTT
>VURO01017658.1:10717-21051 GCA_015108175.1 Pelvicachromis taeniatus
GGGGGGGGGGGGGGGGGTGTGTGTGTGTGTGTGTGTGTGTGTGTGTGTGTGTGTGTGTGTGTGTGTGTGTGTGTGTGTGTGTGTGTGTGTGTGTGTGTGTGTGTGTGTGTGTGTAAAGGGGGAGGGGATATTAAGATGAATTTGCAGCTTTGTCTCCATGGTATACCTGAAGAGAGGTCTAACTGCATAATGATGCTGCTTTTTAAAACTGGCTTGTTACTTGTTCACTAAAAACTGCACTTAGGCCACCATTTTTTAATAAACTTATTTTTAGTACATTGTCCATAAAGCTTATTGATAGATGGCCTTGAAATTTGCTACAGAGCTTCACCGGGTCTGGAGGATGAATCCTTCAGACTTTTGTAATCCCTTTTTGCCTTTCTATGTAACCAGCAGATGAACATTTTCTGTGAAATATGTCAACATATAAAGAATGAGCTGGCAGTATTGCAAAGTACCCATCAGGGTGATCTGCTTAAGAAATACTGGGTGGATCGCAATCAGATTTGCTACATATATTCATGTCTGTCTCTGGAAGAACTGTAATAAACTTGTTATTACACAATCAGGAACCTTGGGTAAAAAAGCTGGTCCCCATAAACACCCATGCTAAACCGGTCAGTTTTAAAGCAGAAAAAAAACATGGTTACAGCTTGGCACAAAAATGTTGTATTTTCTAAAATTAATGTTAAAAACAGTTAAATTTAGGAGCAATCTATCAGCTGGACGCTGATAGATTCTCACTGACCACTTCATTAGGTACACCTTACTAGTACAGTGTTGGAGCCCCTTTTGCCTACAGAAGAAGCGTAACTCTTCGTGGCATAGATTCATTAGGTGCTGGTAACATTCCTCTGAAATTTTGGTCCATAGTGACATGAGAGCATCACACAGTTACTGCAGCTGGTGACTGTGGTGGCCATTTGAGTACAGCGAATCATTGTTCTGTTCAAGAAACCAGTTTAAGATCATTTAAGTTTTGTCACATAATGCGGTAACCTGGTGGTAGCAGCCAACTGGAGGTGGGTACACTGTGGTGATGAAGGGATAGATATCATCAGTGGTTTTAAATGATACTCAGTTGGTGCTAAGTGGTTTTAAGTGTGCTAAGAAAATATCCCCAACACCATTAGACCACCACTAACAAAATGCTGAAACACCGATATGAGGCAGGTGGATCAGGCTTTCATGTTGTATACAGCATTCTTGACTCTACCATCCAAATGTTGCAGCAGAAATCAAGACTCATGAGATCAGGCTATGTTTTTCCAGTCTTCTCTTGTCTAGTTTTGGTGATCCAGTGGGAATTTTAGCCTCAGTTTCCTATTCTGAGCTGATAGGAGTGGCACCCACTGTGGTCTTTTGCTGCTGTACTCCGTCTGCTTCAAGATTCGGCATGTTGTGCATTCAGAAATGTTCTTCTGCATACCTTGGTTGTAAGGAGTGGTTATTTGAGTTACTGTTGCTGTCCTGGATATTTTCTCTTCTTGGGACAATTCTCTGTAAACCTTAGAGATGGTTGTATGGGAAAATCCCAGCAGATCAGCATTTTCTGAATTAGCCAGATCAGCTCATCTAGCGCCAACAGCCATGTGATGTTCAAAATCACTTAAGTCAACAAGTCGTGTTGACGATGTCTACATGCTCAGATGCATTGAGCTGCTGCAATGTGATTGCCTCATTAGATATTTGCATTAACAAGCACTTGTTAATGAAGTGGCCGGTGAGTCTATGCACACTGTGCTTGTATGTTTTACCCATGCATCTTATGGATCCAGCTTTATTGGAAGTTAGCAACCCTGCAATAATACTTCTGATCCAAATAATGTAACTTCTAGTTCCAGAGAAAAAACATGGCAACAGCTACACCATTGAAGCTTCAAAATGAGGTATCATAAAGTCCCAGTGTCCATCTTTTATATACAGTGTCCATCTTTTAGTCTTCCCCATAAGCCACTGCTGGAGCTTGAGTAACAAGTTCGCACTGACACAAAGTACTGTTGAGTCTAATTCTCTAACTGAGCTGCTAGTGTGGGAACTACCTCTACCACTTGTGAAAGTTACAGTTGGTGCAATCTATCTTATTTGCTTGCACCCAAATTATGTATTAGGACATATCTGCGTGGGCTCTCTGGCGCAAGTCAGATAGTAAACTGGGTGGGATTTGAACATGCAGGCAAATTTCATCAGACAGTGTTGCTTCAGTTAAACCTAGCAATTAACCTCGTAGTTTAGCATTATCAAAGCAGACAGGGAGTGCACATGCAAGTTAATGTACTGAGATGTGAGCCCTTTCATCTGAGGGTGCTTCTTTATTAGCCTGGGAATGCCTGTTCTCCTCAAGCACCCCTCCAGAATTGGACCCAGGTCCATCCCAGTACACATACTGGATGAGTTACTGGGTTTGCCTTGGTTAGATATACACCAAATCACAGATTTAACAGTGGCACACACATTTAGACAAGGCACACCTACAGGCAAGTTTTCACTTTCCAACTCTTTGCACTGGTTTTTGCACCGTGGGAGGCAAAATAACGTACGCGTGCAAGTAAGAAATCGTACAAGAAGATTCAGCATGTCCCCGAATCACCTAAAAGCTGGAGTATAATCAATCAGCCAGCATCCATATGATCATGCTGATTTCATTATCATTCATGTAACGGGGAGGAGCTATTGATTCCTGTCCTCTGTTTGATGTAGATTCAGCGTAACGCACCAAATGATCAAAGCGCTGAACTTACCCTCAAATGCACGAACAAAGACGCCAAATCAATAGTCCACGGATCAATAATTCTAAGCATGGTTTGTAGATGACATGATATTTATGTATTCCCCCCACCTTTCAATCAAGACCCCTATTCCAGTTATGTTGTTAGGAATGCGTGGATAGAAGGTATAATAGTATGTAGCTGTTGATCAAGTGTACTTTTATTTTATATGCGTTTAAAACAAATCAAATCACTTTTTGCCTAATCAATCGTGTCTAGAACATCATGGTCAAGTATGCTATTTTGAGACTTTCGAGGCTAAAGCTGCCTTTAGCTGCCCCCCGTCACCTGCACTCTCCGGAGGGGAGGTTATCGGGGTCTTCTGCCCTGCTGGTGCTGACATTTAGGCCCACATGAATCAATAAGACAAGCTGAGGAAGGATGCCTGAATTTCGCAGCAGTCGACCTCACAGTTCACATTTAGCCCACAGGCAGAAGGGTTGCAGGCTCTTCTTGAGACATTTTTAGCCTGATTTTTTTCCCCCCATGTGCAGACCTGTAAAAAGCGGTTTTCAAATCTTCTTGTTTGCACAATATTTCAAATGTATATATTTATATATCATAGCTGTGATGCTGGTAAAATGTGTAGTGGGTGAGCAAATAGCACTTACATGTCAAGCACTAGTGGACTGAGTGCGTGAAAACATCTGAAGCACAGTTGTTGCTATAGTTAACAAAAATGAAACCTTAAAATAAAACTAGATGTAAAACATTATATTTAATTTCATAAGAATTAAGACAAAATATAAACTGACTGAACTATATTGACACTTTATTAGGTACGCTTTGATAGTACTCTCTTTTGCCTTCAGAACTGCTTTAATTCCTAATGGCACAGATTCATCAAGGTGCCGGAAGCAATCCTCAGAGATTTTGGTCCATATTGATGTGTTAGCGTCATACACCAAGAGGTGCTCTGTAATCTGTGTACAAGAGACCAGTCTGACTTGATCTGAGCTTTGTGAGATGACATGTTTACCTGGTAATTAAAAAAAGAAACTCATCTGTGAAACTTCTTCTAGCCAGACTTTAGGTGAACAATCTGTTTTTACAAACAAATGCAAAAAAGGTGCCAGCAACAGGGATAGCATTATCAGTTTATGTGTGCTCTTAATTGCACAAAGACTTTAAAGGTTACATTTAAACTCACCCGACTCAGTTAAAAACAGGTTTACACCAAGTTCCTGTTCTGCAGCCCATAAAAAAAAAAACCTGAATCACATTACAAAACAAAGCAGAACAAAATCAAATGCACAAGCTACACAAATGTTTAAAAAAAAAAAAAAGAAAAGAAACACAACCCAAAAATATATATATGGCAGAGACATTTGTATATGTTTTGTGTGTGTGTTTACTTGTGTATAAGTGTGTGATGGAGAAGGCCAGGGATTGATTAGAGCTTTCACTCTCAATGTGGTTAATTGCCCAGTGAGGCTTAGCAGACGGTGCTGCCTAGATTGATGTCCGATAGCCAAGAAGAGGGGGAGTCTGGGTGTGTTTGTGTGTGTGAGCGTGTGTGTGTGTGAGATGCAGGGAGGGAGGGTGGCGTGGGGGCAACAAATCCCAAATTAATGTTGAAAGATTGAATGGTTAAATATCGCACATTGTGGAAATAAACCCAAAGGAGTTTCCTTTCAAATAAAAAAGGGGGGAAAAAAAAATTATTGTAATCACATCTGCTGAAATATAAAGGGAGATGTACTGAAATGGAAAAAAATAGAAAGAGAGAAAATGCTGAGCCATGTCACCTTTTGTTTTGTTCAGCGCTAAAATAGCTCGAAGCTCCCTTTGGGTTCAGTTTGACGACATCTTGATGTTTTCATCTCTCCTTGGTTCCTCTGAACTTGCTTAATCTTTAAAAGCAATAGTTTCATTCTGGCGCCGGATCAAGCGGCTCAAATCCTCGTTAATCTATCTCTGACTTTAAGTAGATATTAGTGGGCTTGCCAGAATGGCTAAAACAGCTCAAATGGAGCTAGATTTTAATCTTATGGTCAAAAGTTCCTAGAAGTTGAAAAGGAGGAGATATGTATGTAAGGAGGGCCGGAATTAACTAGCTGTGTGTGATAGCGTGGGGCAGCCACAAGCGAGTCTCAGTGCTGGCGGGGGGTTGGGTGTCTGAGGAAGCAGTAAACTCATGGATGGCTTATATAGTCCTCTCCTTTTCACACAGGCTATTGAATCGCTAAGTAATACGAGCACCGGGGAAATTGAATAGCACATATAAAAGAAAACAAGGAAGAGAAGAATAAGAAATAAGGGGAAATGAGACAATAGAAAGATTTCATATGATAATATATAAGAGTATTTACAACTAATGGCAAGACATCTGAATTCTTTTTGTTCATATTTAAACAAGCTACAGGAGGCCTGTTTGTCAGTGTGTCTGATAATCATAAACAGGAGCAGGAGTCAATAAGATCTTAACAAGTGGAACAAATTCTGCCAGCGCTGTAACTTTATTGAAGCCTGTTTCTAATACAAAATTGGTTTCTAGAGTTTTTCAGAGTTAACAAAGGATGATGTGAATGGCTGTTGTGCTGGTAAAGAAAGGCTAATTTTTATTAGAGAAACACAGGAACTATATGTTCTCAACCCAGTATTAGTTTTTCTAGTGAAGAATAGTGCAAACTTTTTTCTTACTTTAGATCTTTAACTTAAGCTCAGTTTAATCCTAGGAATCATTAAAAAAAATCATCTTAGAGACTTTGACCTTGAATTTAACTGGAAATATGAAGCTGAATCAGTGCTTGTTAAGCGTCGACATATCGGCCCTCTTTCCAGTCCAGGCCTCTGATTTTTGGATGAGTCGTAATGTTTTGTGTTTTATTTAAATATGCCCTCCCAAAAAATAACCAGTGGCCATTTTCAGCGTCTTCAGCTTTTTAGTAGCTTTCTTCTTTTGTGCAGCACCCCTCTAAGTAAAGTTTTTAAAAATAGCCCCTGGGCTTGTGAATATTTGAATGCTTCTGAAAAGAACGACTCTCAGGGCAGCTAATATTTCACTGTTGACATTAAGTTTTTCATAGCAAATCACAACCAAGGTTAATAACTAACCTTGTGTTATGGAGATCAGACGTTCTCTCGGCTGAAGTTTTGTCCATTTTCGACGTCTTCTTTCTGCCAGGTGATGGAGTTTGTATTGAAGCTTGTTTCTAAAACTGAAGAAAAATTGTTTTGACATCTGTAAGTCAAAATTTTACGTTAGTGTCTCAGAATTTTGACTTAATAATTCATAGTTTTGTGTAAACAATGTCAAAATTTCGAATTATTCAGATATAACTAAAAATTTCAAGATATTTAGTAGGTCAAAAGTTTTACGATGCATTACGCAATAATTTCAGATAATAGCTTGAAATTTTGACTTCTTTTCAGTGGCAGAAACAAGCTTCCATGTACTTGCCACTGCCTAATCAGTTACCCTCAACACAAACTTTTACTGAGAAAAACTTAACCCTTGTCTTGTATTTTTCCTATGCTAATGTATTTAGCTTAACTATTGCTCCGTAGCTAGCCACCAGATTATATTGCCAAGTAACTCCAATTCACTAACCACCCAAACATCACTTCTATTTAGTTTTCTGTCTTTGTTTAAGTCCAAAGTTATTGCAGAGCTGTATGCGTTTTAGAAACACTGCAGTCAGAATATGGTTCATCATCTTTAGGTGGAAACTAGCTTGCTAACTTCCTGCTAACATCTGTTAATGCTACCCTTGTAAATCCCCTTTTTCAATGATAAACTTTATTGTAAAACATGTGAGAACAGACACAATGATTGTTTGATTGAAGCTGAAATAATTTAAATTGTTTCAGCTCTTGATAGTGCCTCAGTATTTGCTTGATATTTGGGAATCGAAGGAGCCTTTGGACCTGGATATGGCTAAAGATGTCAATCTTAACACGCGGATTAGAATATTAAAAGTCTGTTTTAAATGCAGTATTTTCCTAGATTATTGTTCAGCTTTCAGGAAAATTGGTTTGTACTTAATGGCAGATTTATTTATTTTCTTTTTTTTAAGTTTTGTTCTTTTTTTTAAGGTCTAGCGGTACAACAGGCAGACAGGAGGGTTGTGCTGTCTTCAAATTACTCGTGCCGAAATTTGAATCTTACAAGCACACTCATTAAATTGAGGTTAACCTTCTCCATAGCTACCCCCTACCTCTCCCTCTCTGCTGTTAGGGGACTCTTTGGGATCACAAACTATTTATTTTTCAACCACCCCTCCAACACACACCGCCCCTTCTGAAGGGACTTAACAGTCCCCACTCTACTACCGTAGATAATTGGACACCTTCAGCATGAGAAATCCCATGCTGAAACAAAACATTCACTAACAAATTGTGTAGACTCATATCAGGTTTGTCAAATATGAGCACAATGGCGACGGTGAGACAGAGAAAGACACAGACTTGACTGAACTTTAGCTACAATCTAGATGTGAAAGGTACACAAAACCCCCTTTGGCAGTGGTTCTTTCTGATGCGATGCACACACCGAATATCTCACTTCCTGAGCTGTAGTGTGGTATATGGCAGGATCAACAGGACGAAGATCCACGCCCTCAGGCTCCACGGTGGAGTTGTCCTCGGGGCATGTAAGTAAAATCAGCACGCTCTTCACTGTGCCCTGCATTGACCCATCTGGAAGCTAAATGCAAAACTGTGTGAAGATCAGAGCCAAGGGATGACCTGCCCCTATTTCTGCCCCCAAGGCTGCTGTTGTGTTTTACTAATGAGGCAAATCTTCCCAAGCTCACCTGGCAACTGCAATCCAAGATAAGTCTCACTGTTTAAACTGCAGACCTTAAGAAAAAATAGATGTCAAAGGGGACCTTTTTTAAACTCTTTTGCGTGGAAATTTCCTATAGTGGTTAAATCGAACACTGACATTAACTAAACTAAGCAAAGAGTTATGTAACTGTTAAATAGCTAACTGATAAAGTAATAGTGCCTACAATTAATCATCAGGACATGGACCATATTCTTGTGATTTACTCCAACATCACAGAACCTGCTATAATTTGCTCATTTCAATCCAGTTTCAGAAGAATCATTTGCAACTTTATGATATTCATCCAAATTAAAGCGGTTAACCCACGCAGCTAGGACCTGGACTACTTGAGTCCATCATGAACTCTTCCGTATACCAAAGTATTCTAGAGTCAAGTATGAGGTCATCTGTCTGACAGCCAAAGCTTGGCTAAAACTGGGTCATGCAACAGGATAATGATCCCAGGCACAGCATCAAACCTGTAACAAATGGCCAAAAAAGAGAAGAATCAAGGTGCTGCAATGGCCCAGTCAATGGCTAGGCCTCATGCTGTGGCAGAAACTTTAGAGAGTAGTGCATGAATGAATGCAAAACCTCAATGAAATGAAGCAACACTGTAAAGAATGATGTAAGAAACTGATAAAGTTGAACAAAAAAATGATTGCTTAAAGTTGTTTTAAATAAATCACAAACGAATCATAGAATGCACTTGCACATAGCCGTTAAAAAAAACAAAAACTCTTTTTTCACACAATTGTAAATGGTGTACTCTACTGTCAGTCCAGTTTCCTCATTCTCTTTACAATCATTCAACAATTTTGTTCCCTTTTTCTCACCTCAAACCAGTCTAGACTGGTGTGCAGCGTGGATGAGCAGCTAACCATGAGTCGCTCATGAGGAACAAGCAGCTCTGCAGCATTGCCAGGTCTCTTGTGTGTATGTGGCGACACAGAGAATAATGGCTTTAATAATAGCGTTCAGCCACAAAGGGTTTTTTTTGCAGAGAATGACTGGCTGACTCATGTGGGTCAAGACCTGCCACAGGTGGGGGATCCCAGGCTGAATAAACTCACCCCCTGACGGTAGGCAGCCATAGCCTCCGCGGCCCTTTTCACCCACCCAGGACACCTGCACTTGATACAAAAGCCATCCTTCTCCGATTCTTTTAGGGCATGAGCAGGGAGAGGGGAAAAGATGTGGGGCAGAACAGTACAGGGGGGGTTGGATGGGTTGAGGTGTGGAGGGAGCAGGGTGTGTGTGCGTGTGTGTGGGGGGGCTGCCTCAATCGTAACCACGCGGAAACAAAGTAACACAAACTCAAGCCACAGCAGGGGAACAGCTGGAGCACACAGAGACAGCTTTCTGGGTGGTCCAGGAGGGAGCAAGAAAGAGACTATGAGAGCTTGGGCGAGAATGAAAGACAGAGAGAGACAGAGAGGGGTTTGGGCGAGTACAGAGATGTTGAAAATTGAGGCTATTAAGGAGAGGTAGTGCAGGAAAAACACAAAGACCAAAAAAAGAAAAGAAAAAGAAAACGGGAGGTTTGAAAGAAGTGAGGAAAGCTACTACTTGTGAGTTTTCCCTTTATCCCAGCAATTATGGCAAATCAATACGAATCCATATCTAATTACTCAAAGCACCCTTTGCACCAGCGGACACTATTAGAGGCAGAGGTTTCACTCAAAAGTGCAAGTGAGGTGTGCAGGAAAAGCTACCAAACTGTTAGCTGCCAGAGATAGAAAATGTCAAGAAGTCTGATCTCTAAAAAAGGCAGACGGACAGACAGTGAACTAGCTCTTTGCCTTCTTCCTAACATTCACAGCGGGCTGTGTTAAAGTTGTAGCAATTCAGCTGCTGTTATCAGAACACTTCTCCTTAATCCTTTCACACGGGCAAAGTTGGGCTGTTGGCTATTAGGAAAGCATTTGATAACCTCATCACAAAAGAGAGGCATTCATGCCCACCGTGAGCCAATATCCCTGTGCTTTCTCTTACGAGGCTTATCACACTGACATGGTTTGCATGATAAAAAAAAAAGAAAAAGAAAAGAAGAAGGTAAGTCATGCGGGAGGTCCTGCAGATTTGCATATCCCCTGGGTGCACGCTGTAATTTAGCTACATATGTCCCTTCCCTAATAGGCTGGAGTTGGCTTAACGTGAGGCCTGTGTTTTTGGAAGCGACCTTGCTTGATTGTCTATTTGGATTCACAGCTCTGCTCTGATTTGCAATTGAAAGGCATGTAATTGTACTTGAACTAACTGAATAACTATAGGGTGTTGTTTTTTAATAGGGTGCATGAGGCAGAAAAGGATTTTTTTTTTTTCCTCGCATGCTTGGTTGAAGCTCGTCCCCTCTGAGTGACATCCTCTCCTTCATAATTCAGTTTCTTTCCTCATGTTCCGTGAAAAATACACCGCGTCGGAGTGGAGCTGGCCTGATTGCTTAATATGACCAGAATCATATTTCACTCACGATATTACCAATCTTCAATATGTTTCACTTGGTGATACATCGCATGTCGTACTCAAACAAGTAGAGTAATGATTTGCATTCGTTTATTATGACATTCTTCTTTCACCTCCTGATACGTCAGCAAGTTGAAACCACAATAAACTGAAGACCGACTCTGTTCCTGGTCATAGTCCTCTGCTTATCTTCTACATTTGACTACCATAATTTACCTTCTCTCTGCCCTTCTCTTTGATTGGCGTTGGTGCCTATAACTGAAAATGCTTATTCCATTGATGCAGGAGTCATTTGTGTGTGTGTGTGTGTGTGTGTGTGTGTGTGTGTG